>JAFFST010048633.1:14972-29521 GCA_022414735.1 Noturus placidus
CGCTGTTATTCCACTAGGGGGCGGAAAAGAGCCACAAACATCATTTTCTTAGAGTAGCTGAAATTATTATTAATATTAATAATATAATAATGGCTTTATTAGCAAATTCCGTTTAACTGCAGCATCCATCACTCTGCATTGTAGAATCAGGGAATAGTGTAATACAAACAATTGGGAAAAACAAATAAATTAATAATCACATTAAAAGACAAACTGCAAAATAGTGCTTTATTTTCTAGAGTGGATTAAAATTTGCCATATTGTTTAATAACCTTCCAAATAAGAAAAGTTTAATTTTTAAGCAGTTGCAAATAATAACAATGTAATATTTTACTATATTGAAATGTAAAATAACTAACAATGTTTTTTTTTTCTTTTTAGCTTTTAAACTGTAAATAATATTAAACTATAAAGATTTGTCACACATTCAGTATTGCGGGTTGTTTTATGTCGATTCATGACATTTTTGGGAAACTCCCTCTGACTGCTGTATTGCATTTTCTATCTGGTTGAAGTGTGTGTGTGTGTGTGTGTGTCATGGAACAGCAGGAAGTCACATGATTGTGACACGAGGCTGAAAGACTGTCGCAGTAGGCTGGCTTTTTTTACGTGGCCTTTATATTACACGTAATAATAATATTCCGTAACTTATTTCTAATAAAAATTATTCCATTGGCTTTAAGTTTTTTTTTTTCGTCTCGTGACTCTTTTACGGTGCCAAGAGTTTATAGTCATAAAATTCAGTACAGACGCCACAGTTGATTGAGTGTAATCTAGTTTAGCGAACATTGTGTAAATGAAGACTACAAATACTAATTATATCTGAGATGTAACAGAAATATCAAGAAAGAAAAACAGCTGAGTCTATGTTCTATTGACCACAGGAGTGATTTCGGGGGGGACCAGGGTTGGGTGCGAGGTTGGTAGGGGGAGGGGTTATAGCGGGGGTCAAAAAAAAAAAAAAAGTTTGATTCATGTTGTATGTTGTGTGCCAGCTTGTGAATCAATAAAAAATGTTAATTAGAAAAAAAGAAAGAAAAACAGCCAAGATGCAAACAGTGGACATGAGTTATTAGGGAATGTTTATATTCCATTTAATAAGGGATGTATGAACAGGTTCTTTATTATCGACGGTTTCTGAGGTAACAATCAGACCGTTTTGAACAAATTGAAATGAATTGAGGAAACAAGAATAAATGAATTAACAATTATAATTGATTAATAATGAATAAGGAAGTAGATTTTAAACTGATTTGTAAACATGGGTACCAGCGCAGACGGATTGAACCTGAGGAGAAACCCTGGCATCGCAGCAGATTGAACCAAAATCATGTCCTATCACCTGGAAGCCTGAAGTTTACACCGCTAAACCCTAAACCCTAGCCCTACATGTTATTATTTCTTACTGGTAACAAAGAAATCTTAAACACTAAATGTGATTATATACTTCAACCTCTAGGCGTTCAAACTTGTGCACTTGGTCGCTCATATTCTGTTAATTTGTTTGTAGTGAACAAACTTCACACAATAAATTATAATCAACATATTAAAAAATGAATAAAAATGCAAAAACGCATCCAAAAGATGAGATTTTAGGAAGTCCGGATGATCCGAGGACCAACGTGAGTCTGTTTCTGTCTCGTCAGTTACCCAGTGAGGAGGAAGCAGAGGAGGGGCCTCAGGTGAGCTCTGATGCTCCGCCCCCTTACAGCAGCATCGCAGCAGACAATGCAGGTACGGAGTCATTTACATGGAATTATTTTAATTATACAGATTTATTTATGTGAAAGTTTGAAGTTCATGGTATTTGCCTCCTCTTGCTTTTGCTGTGTTGAATATTATTGAACATTTTCCTTTCGTTGTCTTAAATTTTTTAAAATCCCGAACCTTTTTATTTCCAGTTTGAAATGAAAAACAATCCGTAGTTTCAGAGCTCTGGACCTCACAGTACACGAGCTGTAACACGTGTCTATTTAATAAAGGACATTTATTCAAACTTTGTTCATTTAACAATCATAAATATGGTTAGTAATTGTAGGCTGTTCTTTCAAAGTCTCTTTTTTTATTTATTTATTTTAAGCGTATTTTGATTACAAAGAAGACTCTGCATTCCCCAAACCTCCATCTTATAACGTAGCCACATCGCTGCCATCTTATGATGAGGCTGAGAGAAGCAAGGCGGAAACTTTTGTTCCTCTGGTGGCAGGACGAGTGAGTATCGCATATCTCTACTCCTGACCCCCGTCTCACCCCCATCTCTCTCCCCCCCCCCCACAGCTGGGTGAAATGACGCTGTAACATCATCATCATGATAAACGATCTCTCGGTACTAGGTGACGGTGGCGTAACGTTTCCGTGCGTCTGTGTGCGAGCCTCGTTAACGCGACACCTGATGCGTGAGCGGTCGACTGTTCGTGGGATTCGTTTCCCATCAACGTCAAATTTTTGATAGTTTTCCTTCACCAGCTTTCCTCGATTGCTGAATAAATCTTGAGTTGTTGGTGTGCTCGCATGCTTAAGTTTGTATTAATACATTGTGGTTTTTATATGAAACACCTTCAGAAGTTAATTTTAAATGTGGTATATATTAAAGATAATGATTATTATTATTATAGCTTCCTTCCTGTTTGAAGCATGCTTCAAGGAACTTGTTAGCGTTGGGTTTTACTTCTTTAATTAAAAACCCATTAGAGACTGATTGGAAGCAGCAGAGTTGATGTAAACTTATTTGTTCTCAGTGTTCATTTTATTTTTGAAGATAAAAATATCATTGTAATTTAATATTCCAGCACGACTCTTCCGCTTGGCGTTTCTTAGCAACTTAACTGAAATATTGTGATGCAGATCATAGATGCGTCATAGAAATACCATGGATAGATAATGCGTGATCTATTGCCGTATCGTCCACCCCTGACCCCAACATGTTGCTTTGCCTGTTTGAGCAAACAGCTTTTGTTCTTCCCATCACTATCTTCTTCTTATTATTATTTTTTTCCTTCTTCCTTCATTTGCTCACAGTTGTTGTTGTTTCTTTGCCACACATTGCTCTCGCGCAGCACAGGGAACGTCTGGACACGTTTGATGATGTAACGCGAGCACTGGAGGTACAGTAACAGTGTTGGTGTGTTGAGCTGTACCCATGGTGCCCATCTTGGAGGGCTTTTATAGTTCAAAATGTCTTACACCTTCTACGCCAGCACTGGAACCCACTGTAATGGCATGTTGCTCTGTAAAACCTTCTCTAAATAAAGCGGGTTAATATTCAGGTTTGTATCTTCTACAGGTACACCTGCTCATTCATGCAGTTATCCAATCAGCCAATCACGTGGCAGAGTCTCGGTGATCTCCGTGACTCTGACTGTGACACGGTTGTTGGTTTGAGTATTTCAGAATCTGCTGATCTGAGAGTTTCAGGGTCTGAGCATCAGTTCTGTTGGGTCTTTGTCCAGTCTGGTGAGTCTGTCTCCACTGTACACTCAGATATCGGTTCTTATCTGATGGGAGAGGAACCCGATGTGGTCTTCTGCTGTTGTAGTCCCTCCATGTCAAGGTTTGATGTGAAATGAGATTAAGATTAGATGCTTTTCTTCTCACTGTGATTATTTGAGGTGGCGCCAGTCTTTCTCCTCTGATCCTCTCTCGTCAGCACGGCGTTTCCGTCCGCAGAACTGACGCTCACTGAGTGCTTTTTGTTTTTTTTGCACCATTCTGTGTAAACCCTAGAGATGTGTGTGTGAAAATCTCAGGAGATCAGCATCCATGTCGCAGTCCGATCACTTAGTGACGGGATTCTTCTTACAAAGACTTTCTTTTGCTATTTGGAGTTTTTTCTCTCTTCTGAACACAACTAGAGTGTGTGGTGTTTTGTGTGGAGGAAACAGGCCCGAGCCTTCAGGAGAGAACTGACACCTGCATTACTGCCATGTTGACTGTCTGTTTGTGTGGAAAAAGATGGACAGATATATTTTTTAAATTCCTCTAAATTTTTATACCACCATCTCTGATTTCTAATGCTTTTTGCAGGATGAGGACTTTGTGGCCAGAGATGATTTTGAGGATGCAGACCAGCTGCGAATCGGCAACGACGGCATTTTCATGCTGACTTTCTTTAGTAAGTGTTCTGTGAATGTCAGTGCTCTCTACCCACAAGGCTTAAAGACTGATGTCGCGTCCGGGGTGAATTGTCCGGGGCCGCCTCACGCCCAGCGTTCCTGGGATTAGACTCTGGATCTGACTTGACTCTGACCGGGTCCTAACCCTAGAGCTCTTACTGTAGAGGAATCAATGACAAATGAACATTTTAGACATCCACAACATGCTGTTCTTTTAATAAACAGAAAATATCATCATTGGAAAGTTATTGTGATATAAAAGGAATAAAACGTATGTTCAGTATCTGACAGAAGTAAGTACACCCCTCACGTGTGTGTAAATATTTGATATCTTTTGATGTACAACACTGAAGAAGTGACACTGTGCTACAATGTAAAGTAGTGAGTGTACAGCTTGTGTAACAGTGTAAATTTACTGTCCCCTCAAAATAACTCAACACACACACATTAATGTCTAAACCGCTGGCAACTAAAGTGAGTACACCCCTAAGTGAAAATGTCCACATTGGGCCCAAAGTGAGAATATTTTGTGTGGACGCCATTATTTTCCAGCACAGTTCACCAGAGCTTCACAGGTTCCACTGGAGTCCTCTTCCACTCCTCAATCACTTCTCATGAGATCAAGATAAACTTTATTTTGGTCGTTAACATCCACCAGCTCCATGATGTGATCATGGAGGAGTGGAAGAGGACTCCAGTGGCAACCTGTGAAGCTCTGGTGAACTCCATGCCCAAGAGGGTTAAGGCAGTGCTGGAAAATAATGGTACCCACACAAAATATTGACACCTTGGGCCCAATCTGGACATTTTCACTTAGGGGTGTACTCACTTTAGTTGCCAGTGGTTTAGACATTAATGTGTGTGTGTTGAGTTATTTTGAGGGGACAGTAAATTGACACTGTTACACAAGCTGTACACTCACTACTTTACATTGTAGCACAGTGTCATTTCTTCAGTGTTGTACATGAAAACATACCATCACATATTTACACACATGTCAGGGGTGTACTTACTTCTGTGAGATACTGTATTATGCTGCTTGAGACAGATCTAAAATTGGGCTGGAGGGTGAGGTAATGATTAATAACACTGTCGTACTCCTGGTTAGAAATGAAGAATACCTAGCTAGAGAGGAGAACACTGACTCGAGTATCATTCACATTGTGTGAAGTTTCATTTGACACCAACATGAACTGGATCGCGGTCTTAAAACGAAACACAAGTGAAATCAGCGAGACTGCAGATGGGGAAGAAAAATACCTAATGGCATTTGAGATGATGCCAAAGTGATTCATCTCCGTGTAATTAACATAAACCTGATCTCCTCACTTGTGCTTTGTTGTACTCGGTACCTGCTGTGAAAACGTGTAGCCTCAAGGCCGTGGCTCTTATTGTCTGAGATGTTCAGCACGTATGATATAAACGTGAAATATGCTGACATCATTCATGGTATTTTAGGAATGTGTAATGAGATGTAACGGTGATTTTAGGTTTTATTTTTTCCCCTCTCAGTGGCGTTCCTCTTCAACTGGATCGGTTTCTTCCTGTCTTTCTGCTTGACCACCTCGGCGGCGGGTCGTTACGGCGCCATCTCCGGCTTCGGCTTGTCCCTTATTAAGTGGATCCTGATCGTGAGAGTATGTCTTCCTGCAAATATATCTTCTTCATCATCCTCTTTTCAACATTTACTCTGATTTCTGTCCTTCAAAAACCTGTTTTGTGGTTTGTGTGTTTTCAGTTTTCGACGTATTTCCCTGGCTATTTTGATGGTCAGTATTGGCTCTGGTGGGTGTTCTTGGTGCTCGGTGAGTACGCTAATCTTCTGATCTTTTGTTGTTTGACGTGCGCAATAAAAGAATTTCATACATGCTTTCCTTTCGTGTATATGCTGCTATATAACTGCAACTCTGACAGTAGTACCGGCTCTGAGGTTTATTACTAACGCACTCATTCTAATACGTTATCGTTTCCATAGTAACCGTTCAGTCAGTTGTGGACGTGTATGGCGGACTCTCCAAATAAAAGCACTGCAAATGTGTGAAAACGTTCTTAGGGTGATGTTTTCAGGACCTGAAGCTGAACAAACAAATAAATAAAAGTAATCATTGGCAGGTTGTTGTGGTAAAAGACAGAGACGTGCTGTAATGGGAAAATAACGGGCTTCAGGGTGCTGTGATCCGGGCGGCGTGAAGCGGACCCGAGTGTGTAGTACAGGTGCTGTAACGTGTTCTCGCATGTTCCAGGTTTTCTGCTCTTCCTCCGAGGCTTCATCAACTACGCCAAGATCCGCAAAATGGCCGACTCTTTCTCCACTCTCCCAAGAACCAGAGTCCTCTTCATCTATTAAAGCTTCATGTTCTTAAGCTTCTGTACGTGTAATCCGGTTTAATTGTAAATACTAAAGCGTGTAAGTTCATTATTCTGGAGGATTCTGATTGTCGTCCTCCTGCAGCAGCTTGTTGGAAACCCATACGGAATTTCTGGCCTCCACGGAGACGAGGGATCACCTCACGTTTAAAGATAAAAGAAAATTGAAACGCGCTTTGTGCGTAATATACTGGAGGAAATTCAGGTGTTGTGTTCAGAATGATGGATGAGGAGTGATCTATTATCGTTTTCTTCCTCCTGTTTTGATGAACACCACGTGATGGATGACGTGATACACTTTCTATGTTTCTAGATGTAAACTTGTGGATGCTGATGTCTCTCTAACTGCAGAAATCATTAGTGATTAAAGGATAAGTGCTTTTTGCATACTTTGATTTGTAAATGAATGCCATGTGATAATCCACTATGTAGTAGGCATGCAGTGGTACCTGTAGGGGGCAGTCTTGTTGTTTTCTTTAGTTTTTATTTCCTCTTTTTTTTTTTTTTTTTCTCTTCTTTTTTTTTTTCTCCTTGTAATGACGTTGGACATAGAAGGAGCCAGTAGCAGTTGGTCACCATTCAAAAATATCTTTACCTTTCTGTGAATGGCAGTGTTGGGTGAATTGAATTTAAAGCTCTCTCTCTCTCTCTCTCTCTCTCTCATATTCACATATATATGAAAATTTCTCTCTTTTTAAAATATATTTTGAGTCGTTACTTGTGATGTGGTCAGGCAGTATGCTTTTATTGTCTGTATTTATTTTAAACATGGGAAGTCTCATAAAATAAGTCAGAGTGCAATTATGGAGTGTTTTGTACGTCACACACGCCATGTGGAATTAAACTATAGCCTTGAAATAAATATTTATCCCTTTATGTTTTGCCCATGTTGTCATTCATCAAATAAATAAACCTCAACACCGATTTTCAGCAATGCCCCTGTTTTACAGGACATGTCCTGTTCTTTTTTATTTATTATTTTATATGTATATATATATATATTAGAATTAATGCACCTTAAAGTCTGCAAGTCCATTTTTGTCTGCACTGAAGCAAACCCTGTAGATCTGGCTTTGCATTTGGAGCCCCAGCAGTCTCGTCCTGTGCGATTATTCTTTCCTGGGTAATTGAGTCCTCCTTTGATTAGGTGAATACACCCCCATTCAGGACCCAGCCCTGCTAGGGGTCTGTTTCATCTCTTGTGGTTTAATTGTGCATGCCCCCCCTCCCTTTTTTGTTGTGCTGTGACTTGTCTGCTCTTGTTGCTGAGGGTATCATCCATGGAGCAGGAAGTGGCTCTCTTTTGTACTCTTTGTTTTCCCAACCAGTTTTGTGGACAGCCTTGGAATGCAGAGGGATGCACACATGTATACGCCTGTAAATAAGACATTGCTTGGTATTAAGGTCTCTGGTTGTTGCAACCACCAGACAAAACGTGTTTTCACAGCTGGATTTGTGATTGAGCCGTCAGGGCTACTGAAATATACCTGGAGAAGAACTGGGAGTTCTGTCCTATATGTCTGTGATGTAGGGTTGATGAGTCATACTGTGAACAGCAACAAACTTATTATTATTATTATTATTATTTTACTTTAGTGTATTTTATACATCATTTTATTCTAGACACTAAGGTTTGGTGTTGAACTGGTAGTGTTCCCCAATCTAGGTAAGTAGATATCATTTAAAGTGAGCTAAAAGTGAAGTAGGGCAGAAACAGGCAGGTAAAATGCCTCACCTGTCCTGGGTTCAGTCCTCAGGTCCAGGTAATGCCCCTGTGGGTTTCATCTTGGTATTCTGGTTTCCTCCTGTTGTCCAAAATAATGCTGGTACGTGGACTGACAACTGTAAATCCCCTGTGTGTGTCTGTGCTTGTGTGAGTGTGTGTGTGTGTGTGTAGGAGAGAGAGATGTCATGTTGCCTTCCCTTCTTCAGCGTATCCCTTCTTGCTCAGCGTTCCCAGGATCGTCTCCGGATTCACCGTGAACAGGATGAAGCGCTTACTGTAGATGAGTGAATATAAAAAAATATAGATTGTTCGACACGATCTTTATTCCATGGAGTCATTTTAAATACTCTACTATTTGAAAATCTCACCACGGCATCGATAAATATATTACTGAATTATTATATTTTGTAAAAGAATAATTCTGATGTGATAAGAGGGTGAAAGTAGCATCAGGATCTGAGAGACCAGTTGATCAGTTCCTTAAAGATTTGGATTGATTTGTTTGTGGTTGTAATTCTGTGCACTTCTGCTGGGTTTGTAGTAATAATACTGATTAAACTAATAAAACACACACTCGAGGTGGTCAGTAACCTCTGACTGGACGTGTACTCTGTAATCATGGCCAGGATTATAATACGGGCTTTAGTTGTGTGTATTCCGTTGCTAAGAGCTTCTCCTCCTCCTTGTTCTGTACTGTGCAGTGATGCTCGTTACACAGGGATATTGAACGTTAACACGGACAGGATGTCTATTCCACATTGTTCTGTGGATTTATTCGAATTTCTGCTGCTCGAGAGAGATTTTAGTAGAACTAAATCTGAGCTTTGTTTCCTTCCTACTAGGCAAGACCTGGTTTCTAACCTTTCTCTCTTCCTGTCATTCAAGCGAAAGGACGGGTCTGACCCGATTCCTCATGAGGTACGGAGCGGCCATGCTTTTAGGAATGGAATCAGGAATATTGTGTCTTCAGTACAGCCCTCGAGCAGCCTGAAGCTTCAGCACAGCACATGGAGTAGTGTTATTAATGCTTGTGAAGGTGTGATGGCGGACACTCATTTACAGAGTCTCCTTCACTGTGGAGTGCGTCACAGATTCTCAGCTCGGACTCCTGGAGCTGAGAGATCAGCAGCTGTCACTTCCTTTCCTGTTGTCCTTCTGTGTTCAAGCACTTCACGTTTATTAACAACGCACACACCCACGGCTCCTGAACCCCAAAGAAACACACTCTCAGCACAAGCCAAAGAATACTCCAGACTCCTATGAGTCAAGATGAAGAAAATCCTGGCATTTGAATTGGTGTGATAAAGGAAGTGAGGATGGGGAAGGTGAGAAGTGTGTGTGTGTGTGTGTGTCTGGGGACTCGAGGAAGGGGGGAGTATGGGTGACACTTCCAGTCGTATGACTCATACAGCTTCTATTTTTCCTTCCCCTGTCCTTGAACGTTTCCGTGTGTCTCTACTGGGGGGGTTTGGTTGGGGTGTGTGTGTGTGTGTGTGTGTGTGTGTGTGTGTGTGTGTGTGTGTTTGGGGGGGTTGACACTGACTCTTTTCTGATAAGGTCAGTTGAACGGTGGGAGGATTCTGGCTGGATGGTTACCATGGTGAGGGCGGGCCGTATCCAGTGACGAGCGCCGGTGACTCATCCTCAGATGCTGTTGCGGCTGCTGATGATGGGGATGTGAGATGGTGATGTGATGGAGGACACTCAGAAACCAGCGCTTTTGCACTCCGTACTTTCATCTTTCATTCAACCTTCTGTTCTATTCTGTCCCTCTTTCTGTGTTTGAACGCTCAGTTTAGTCTCGTCGGCAGCTTGAGTTCATCTTTTGCACACAGAGCCGTATGGTCTAGATATCGAGGAACGAATCGGATGTGTTGGTGCCACATGTGAGAGAGTAGAAGGAAGAATAATAATAATCATAAACATAATAATAATAATAAGATTCTCATCTCAGTTCTCATTCATCTTTTCATGAATGGGTGATGAGCATCATGAATGGTGGTTAGTCTGGCTCAGGATTGGCTGCTGAGAACTCAACACACACACACACACCAGGCAAGAGCAGAGCGACGTCATGCTACGTTTCCGCAGTGCATCAAGGGAATCGGCTTGCCTCTGACTCATACTAGACAAAGAGAAAGAGAGGGAGGGATATGGGAAGTGGGGGGGAGAGGACCTGGTCTTCACTCCCCCCCCTCCATTCAGTGATGTAATACAGGTAACTTATTCGTCACGGCTCACCCCCGCTCTCCCACTTCGACCTGATTGGCTGACCAAACCTATGAATGGACTGCACTGTTCCCTATAGAAAACTAAAAGGGGGGGGGAGTCTCTCCTTGGTGTGGGTCAGAGATACGTCACTTGCTCATTGAGGAAAAGCAAGAGCAACATCTACTGCTCCCTTGGCAGCTGATCTCAGTCTCAGTCACATACGTAGGCAGTGTTTGTTTATCCCTCTTCAGTGTGTGTGTGTGTGTGTGTGTGTGTGTGTGTGTGTGTGTGTGTGTGTGTGTGTGCAGCCTTCTGTTTGCATATGCATCTAGCTGAGAGCTTTTCTTCATGAATGATTTGCCGTTGTGTAAGTACTGTGTGTGTGTGTGTGTGTGAGTGTGTGAGCGTCGGTGCTAGGCTGGAAGAATGTGTTTGCGTGTGCAAACCTTGGCTAGCTCTGCCTTGGTCCTGAATGACTCAGTGCTGCAGTACTTGGTGGGAGGAGCCAAGGTTCCATCCCCGGCTGCAAGCCCTGCTAAATGTTCTTACAAGCATGATCTGTCTCTCTCTCTCTCACACACACACACACACACACACACACACTAGCCTACATCCTGCCACATCAATAGTGTGACCTTTAATTAGCTGTCTGCACAGTTAATGCACAGAAGACTAGATCTCCTGCTGAGGGTGTGTACTGTGGAATCTCAGTGTTGGGACATGATGAACGTATGCTTACATAAATGATTTGATCAGTGTTTTATTGGAATGACCTTATATTCCTTCTGCACTATCAGGAAATCGAATGCATGTACATGGCTTGGATATAATATTCATCCTTACAGTTTGTATCACATGCAAGCTCAACGTTTTTCAGACTCAGGTGTTTGTACAGAACCCCTGACGTCTCTGGGACGGCCGATGACTCATCCTCCCCTCCCTCCACAGACCGTCTGTACCAGCTGCAGGATCTCTCTTCAAATTCTAATCATGCCCTCTCGTCTTCTCTTCCCACCTCAGACGGGGTGCTGGTGGGCATCACACATTATATACCATCAGACGCACAGTTTCATAAGCAAGACATGTTTAGAATAGGAATCCGCAGCAGCCGGCTGTGTCTCGTAAAGAAACAGGACATTCGAAACAGGCTAGAAACTTTATAGATAGATGCTTTATCTTAGTAGAAGTAATATCCTAATGACCGTGTCCTACTATACATCAGCTACAACTAGCACTGAAGGTCATGACCTCATAGGAGATGGGTTAGGGGTAGGGTAAATTTATAAGCAACTGAAACTTCATATAGAATCTTATCTAGTAGTTTTATTTCCTGTCTTCCTTTGCAATCGCATCATGCTGACGTGGGACTGTATCGTCCCTGACCCTCACCCTGACCTTACTGACGAAACCCGAGGATCTCTCCTCTCACAGCAGTCACTAGCAGGTTCTTTGTAAAGCTGTTTTAAAAAAGAGTTGCTAGTTGGTCTAATACGCAGTGACAGCTCATGGCAAAGGGCAGAATATTCTCATTGGAAGGCACAACCCTATTATATGAACAATTACACAAGCATGTCAGCTGCTG
The DNA here is from genome assembly GCA_022414735.1 of Noturus placidus. Classification (NCBI taxonomy): domain Eukaryota; kingdom Metazoa; phylum Chordata; class Actinopteri; order Siluriformes; family Ictaluridae; genus Noturus; species Noturus placidus. Next base: position 26,971 of record JAFFST010048633.1, read on the forward strand.
GATAATGAGTTATGTCTGTTGGCATGAATAATCATAATCACTTTGACTTAAATTTTCAATGACTGCACTCGGGTTTTGCACGTGACCCAGAGATATGGATATGAAAGGGAAAACTCCATGACCATCTTAAATATTCACTCTTAACTGCTTCTAAATGCACAGCAGATCCAGACAGGCCTGGCAAACACTCCAGTCATAATTCTTTGTTAGGATACTTGGGAAGTATTTCTGAACTTGAATAATTTGATTATAAATAAATAAATAATAAAACTCTGACCTAATGTCCTAGAAGACATGAAAAAACATGTAAGGTTCATTAATCTGTTAATGTGTTAATGTTAGGCGCTATATATATATATATATATAATAACTACTCCTGCTGAAATCTATAGCAAACTACGTGGCGTTAGTCCTGTATATGAGCAGCAGATTTAGAGGAATGTTTTCAGGTCAAAAGGTGTATTTGCTTTAAAATGAAAATCAACTAATAACAGTTATTTTTGACATGAAAACGTCAGTTCAAAACATTTACTTATGCACATTGAAAAGCAGCAGCATTTTTAACTACATTTTTGTTGGATACTTTCACTTTTAATTGAGTAAGATATTGACACATTAGCTATACTTTCACTTTCTTATCAAGGAAGTATTTGATTGACAGATACATGCGAGGACCTACTGGCCTGTCAGTCTACTGCACAACTCAGCACTGCTGTTAGAACTCTCATTGTGGGCTAACAAGTGAAGCGAGGCACTGCCGGTTCCTTCTATCAGCATGAGGTGTGGCATCCTGTGGAGGAAGCTGCAATTGCAGTGAAGGTGCAATTTGCAAACCATCTGGAAGATACCTGCAGGGCTTCCTCTCCAGAACGTCCCCCTCCGGAGGGATGCAGGTGCTAGAGACGGAGCAGGGGAATGAAGTAGTGGAGAAGAGAAATGAGTTAGAGGTTTTAGCTCCGCCTGTGCTGGTGCACAACACCTGGGTCAGAGTCTTAGCAGGAGGAGGGCCTTTTGTTTCCTTTGACATTCTTAAAGCTTTTAGGGAGTTGTGGGTGCACACTGACTAAAGACTGGGCCTTAATTGGCAGTGTTCTCAGTATGAAGCAGAGGGATTATTATTGTTCCCTTGTACTATGGAATAGAATTGTGGGGAGGGAGGATCGCAAGTCTTTCCTACAACGCCTCCTGATGGAAGGGTTCAACAAATGAAATACTAGATTTTTGGTAAGCTGAGTGCACATTACATGATTTTAACCCTGATTTCACCAACTCATATTAGTGCTACTCTCTGTGATCTCCCACAGCGTGTACTCGTGTAGTGTGAACAGTTCAGAACCATGATTTTCAAGGTCACAGATCCTCCGAAGTTTTCAAGGACGTTTGCTTTTCTCAGTGATGAATCATGTAGTGTGAACCCCTCTGAGACTAGTAGAACTGCTGAGAGATGGCCATTGAGAGTCTGAGAGGAAATGAAATGGATGTCCTGTCATGCGCAGCAGATCCCTGAATCCGGTTTATCACACATTTATTTGTGTCGGAGGCCGAGGACCAAAACATGAAGTATAAAACCAGCTATGTTTCTGTTCACTATACCTCCAGGTCTCTTTGCAGAGCAGACAGTCCTCCCGGCCCACACCTCCACAGTCTGAATAAAATAGCTATATGAAAGACAACGCACTTGCATTTATTTTGTGAGAAAGCAGGACTTTGGGATCAAGCATGCTTCTCTCCAGTTGAAAGATGTGTGGTGTAGTGTGTGTGTGTGTGTGTGTGTGTGTGTGTGTGAGCCTCGTCTGTGAGCGATCCACAAAACAACTGATCACAACCGGGTAAAGTGGTACAGTGTAAGTGGGTCAGCGGTTCTGAGATTAGAAAGGGGTGTAGTGTACTCTCCGCTTGAACGAAGTAGTGAGGACAACTGACACGGAGGAAAAGAGGGTCTTGGTCTGGCTAGAGCCATGTGTTTTTACAGTATTCTTGGAAAGTTCAGCCACTTCCCTTTGCTTGTGTTGATTTTTGAGATGTTTGGCCACCTTATCTTACTTTAGGCCAGCACTGCGAGTGGGCCCCTGAGACGTGAACCTGGAGAATGACGTTCCTGATGAGTCTGAGTGTGAGGGCCTCATCTGGATACACATCATGAAGTAGTTGCTCCCTTTCAGTGTAGCTTATTGACTGCAATTCCTCAGCGTGAAAAACGCTCACCTGAATGGCGCGTACATGCTGCAGAATGTGTTTGGAACAGAGGAATAGACTGTTCAATGCATATCGCTGAAGCCATTTTGATTATGAAAGCCATTTCCAGTTTTAACATTCTGGCTATGCTTTCTGCTAACATTTAATTACCTCTGTCTCTCTCTCTCTCTCCCTCCTCTCTCTCTCTCTCTCCCTCTCTCTCCCTCTCTCTCTCTCTCTCTCTCTCTCTCTCTCTTCCCTCTCTCTCCCTCCCTCCTCTCTCTCTCTCTCTCTCCCTCTCTCTCTCTCCTCTCTATCTCTCTCTCTCTCTCTCTCTCTCTCTCTCTCTCTCTCCCTCTCTCTCCCTCTCTCTCTC
>JAFFST010048633.1:40031-67531 GCA_022414735.1 Noturus placidus
ACAGATAAAGCTGTCCACACTGAGACAACCACTCGGAAAGAACGCTGAACTAACCAACCCTTACCAAAACTAAACATTTCAGTAAGAGAGAAATCCCCTACTGACTTCAAATCTGATCAACAGTCTGCGCACAATAACAGATATAATGTCCAAAACATCCAAAAAATGGAGTATCTTATGATCTAGTGGCATTACAAACAAGTTCGCCAACGCTAACGAAAGCTAAGATAGCAGTGCACTTAGTGTCATGGAAACTGGACTGTTCTCGCACATTTGAGCTTTTTCTAGTGTACAGTAATGCTTTTATATCTGTGTGAAAGCCGCTACGTCCACCTGCGGCCAATACAAACTGAGCTGATTCGACCCAAAGAGCTGGGTTGATGCGCCGGGGTTGGGGAGGGGGGCTTTGATTGACTAATCCAGCGGTTGGGTTACACAAAACTACTCAAAAAACTGCCCAGGACTGAGAAAATAACCCAATTAAATGACCTAAAAGTGTCAACCTGGCGTTTTGGTAGAAAAAATAACCCAGAGTGTGGGATATCACCTACAATCAAAAGGTCAGGTAGAACACTTGAACCAGGAACTCAGAAGAAGATTTTCCAGTGTATTTTGGGGTCTCTATCCACACTTTTCCCCAAGTCTGGAGAACTGGCTGAGCTCTCTGCTATAAATGAGTGGAGGAGAAGTAGTGAGATGACCAGGGTTCTAACCTGACCTCCTCCTCAGCTACACTCGGGTCAGATGTGTGTTCTGTGTGTATTCCGCTTGTTATTACCATGTCTAAACCCTCGTTTTTAGCCCTCTTGTCTTTAGAGCCGTTTCTTTTGATTGTCCTTCTGGATTATTCTTCGTTAGTTCAATCATGTCTGCTTTATTGTGTTTGACCCGGTCTGCTCGGGTCCTTTGAGATTTGGATTTGTGTTTATTTGCAGTGTATGCCTGGATTTTGTTAATAACTGCCTTCTGCACATGGTTCCTCACCCTGCTTCCGAGTAGTTGTATTATACAATCTGCTGAGCCTGAAGCCTGGAATAACAGTGATATTTAGATCGATGTAATTTGCATTGTAAATCATGGTTTGAAAAATGGTACTGCGTCTCTGTGAAAATCCAGGCCAAAGGGAAGTGGTACACATACTTGGAGCATTATCGGAAACCTGTGACCGTATACAGAACTGTGTTAGTGTTCCAGGAAGGGTCTGCCTGTGTGTGTGTGTGTGTGTGTGTGTGTGTGTGTGTGTGTGTGTAAGAGCAGTTGCCTGACTGACGCTTTCAGTGTGTGCACTTCTTAATCCTGAAACGATCCTGTCAAGCAAAGGAAAACAGAGTGCTTGTTGGTGTAAGGTCTGATGGGTGGAGCGAGCATTATGGCAGCCTCACCTTTGCTAAAAGGGTTTTCCTCTGATATTTTCTTTATCCTGGAGGAAGGGTCTTATATTGTAAAGTCAGTGAGGATTTCTCTGTTGCAAATGAAGCTGCCATCATTCTGACTTACTGCCATATGGGTTAGAATATATGCGTGTAGAGTCAGTGCTGCTCGTTGTTTGAAATCATCTGAAATCTTCTGCTGTACCGCTGAATTAAAAGCCTGCAGGTTGGGTCAGGCCACAGCCAGATGTTTCCTTGCATGTTTTACACCTGCGTTCTCCTGAAGAAATCCACACGATGATATATGATTTTATCCGCCAGTCAAAGGATGTTTATGAGAAAAGATAATAGTGATGTACTCAAGTATTTAAGAGATGTGTATTTATGTACCTGAGTATAATTGAGCATTTGTATTGATAATTGCAATTCCATGAAAATACTTTTTAGTCCATAGAAAGATTATTGTCAAAGACTAATTCTAAGAACGTAGATCAGCTGTTCATGAAACTTTATTTAAAACATCCATTCAAACCCATGCAACTGTACAGATAACACAATGAACAATCTTTCTGCGAGGGCACGTGCAAATTGTTAGCATGAAATTATGTTTAAAAAATATGCCTTATTTCTTATTTCTGCTAAAATAATATGTACTTTTAAATAATGGAATATTTGAGTGTGGATACTATTCCACTAAGTGTAATGGTAAGTATTTTCCATTCTCTTGATATCTATCGGGATGTTTTCTTTACCCGTATGAACGCGAGATCTCAGATCCTTGTCTTCTGGGACGTGGTACTGACTGCGAAAGCATTGTCTCCAGGATTAAAGACTCAGCGAGATCCACACTGCAGAAATGAGACCCAATTTATATTTAATACACCACACTGTGTACTTCTGCAACCAGGTTATTATACGCTGTAATTTCACACTGAGTGTGAGGAAAGTTCCAACATGATTTATCTTGGATTCATTTTTTTAACATCATAAAAACCTGCCATTTTAACCGGTAATATAGCGTCTTTTTGATGCGAAACATAACAGGCAGTTTAGTGTATGGATAAACCTACAATGAAGCTCCTCAGCTGCTCTGAGGTCAGTGAGAATTGATTATAAGTGGGTCTTGGAGTGCAAGTTTTTCTATATACAGTAGTATTCTGAAGTTGGCCTCCACATTATCGGGACAGAACTACTGAGGTCCAGACCTGGTTATCCTCCTAGCTAGTTATAGGCTTATAGATTTATATCTAGGCACATTTTAAATAAATGATGTAGTAAGGGTGGCCATGTAGAATGTATGTGAAAAAATAAAGCTGCTCCATACACATTCCTTAAAAACTGAATCCGCACGCAGCACCGATTCTGATAGATACAGGTTTAAAAAATGTTTTTAAAAAATATATTATATTCCTGTGGTAGCAACAAGTAAAGAACAGAGCGTGTTAGATGCATGGCATCCAGGTCTACTGGAGTCAAGGAGCTGTTTTATATTACAAGATTTTTAGACATGCAGGCCATGCAAGCACTCACACCGCAAAGTTGAAGTAATTACAGTCCTGTGAAAGTGTGTTTATATATATCTATATCTTAATAACCCTAACATGCCTTTCCCTGGCATCACAGAAATATAAACAGATGAAAGGAGAACCAATCACATTACGAGTGCAGATATCTTTCACACACAATGCAGACTTCACCATGGTTCAGTTGAAGGAAACCCCAGACCGCCATTTTCTAGAGGACCTGGTGTTGATCTTCTGGACTGTTTCCAGCCTCAAAAACAGCATTCACCACTTCACTAATTATAACTAACTCTCAGGGCAAATAATCTGAGTCTGGAAAGGGAATGGAACAGCCATGTTACCTGAGAGTCGCTTCTCAAACACACACTAAACCCACATCACCTAGACAACTAGGAGGGAACAACCAAATGCCCACGTAAACCAGCAGTAAACAGATAAGCTCTAATATCACAGTATACACTTCTACACCACTCTGGAGCCAGACATCCCGCTGGCTTTATTAGGTGACCATAAACTAGCCGTCCAGGTCCCGGATTAGGTTAATTATTTTCCTTAATTTTGCCTCTCTCTCTCGCTCGCTCTCTTCCAGCCTGGGAGCAAGGGTCACCTGTGACTTATTTACAATCACTCCTTGTGCTAAACGTCTGATAAAGAGGTAGTGAGGTGCAGAGGGTAACCTCCACTGGCGACTGGTGATCACTGGGTGGTGTTGGCAAGTACCGCTCAGCCAGGGCCAAAAAATGTTTACAGGAGGTATGATCCATAAAGTGTTAAATAATGCTGTCTGCTCCCCTGAAAGAGCTGTCTACTAAACCAGACCCCCTGCTGCCTTGGAACCAAGAGTAAGGAAAAGCATAGAACCTTTAAAAAGTTCAGAAAGTTAGACATTTTATGACAGAAACATAATGGCTTCGAAAACATTGCTCTTCGGTGTGTATAATTTTGTGGGAACATTTTGCATTAATTTTAGGCACTCTAAACACTGAAGTGCTGACGTCCTGCGTTGGATTGTGAAGGTATATACTGCAGACGTAAAGGAGAAATCAACAACGCTGTGTTGTATCTTATAGAATGGGAAATTGTGCTCGTAGGTCTCTCGGCTCACTCTAAATTAGGACCTATATTTTAAGTCTCTCTCTTAAGCCAAAAATATTTTCTTCTACGCATGCCTCAGTTTTGTGTGGGTTTATAACCAATTTTCCTGCAGCAGAAATAGACCACAATCAAGCCTTTTTGTAATTTAGACTCGGCTTCAGAACTAAACAAACTTCAAGCCTCTGTTTCTATTTTTGAATCTTACAGCTGAAAGTCCATTTCCGATTTTCGGTGCTGCTCAAAGTCTAATTTTCCTTAAGCCTGGATCCACACACAGCGTTTTGTGGTGAAAGTATAACATCTACAAGGGCCGGATGTGACTGAGGAAATTATTCATTAACAAAGAAATACTATTTCTTGTCCTGGCTCTGGGATATTAGTCACTCACAGAGCATTAAAATGTGTGTTTTTCCTTCACTGGAAGAGGGATGGTCAACAGTGACAGAGTTTTTCTGTTCTTTTTCCTTCATTTTACAATAAAAGGCACAGGCAAAAAAAAAAAAAAAACAGATTTGGAAACAGAACAAATTGCTCAATGAAGCAGTCTCTTGGGCTCTTGTTTAGCATGGTTGATGTTTATGCCCATGTGAGAGAGGCCTGACCGTGTTTGCCCCAATCCACAAGCCGTTCTATCCTCCTCTGGGACACAAGCCATGTGCTTTAGAGGAAAACCACACAAGAGCGAGCTAGCAGGGGGTAGAATGTTCCAGAAAAAGCCTGGCCACTGCAAGCCAAGACACCAGCTAGAAACTCAACTGGATGTGGTGAATAAGTCAAATTACGGAAACGGAGGGGGAAACCTCAGGGTGAACTGGAAAAGAAATAGAAAAGGAAAGCCATATTTGTTTCATAACATGCTTTTCTGATCTGTGCCTCAAAATGGAGTGTGTATAGAAGGAGTGGAGATGCTCTGCTGGAATGTCATGAATTAAAAGCTTCAGTTCAATCAATTAGATTGGTGTTTACTCATCTGTAATACATTATGAACAGGCCAAATAGGTCAAGAGGAGCTCTCAATTGGCTTGTGTACGTATACAGATGTCTGAAAGGCGGCAGATGTCTTTTTTTTTTTCTTTTAAAGAAAATAATTTAAGGAAAAGTAGAGCCGGCTCCATGAGGACTGCATCCCTGGCAGTTATAGAGGACAAAGACTGCTAACAGCTTCCTCCTCACTCCATAACAAACAGCGAGGGGCTAGGCCCCTGAGGCTTCCTGTGTCCCACACACAGCCCACAAATAAACACAATCACGTTCTTTAACCACTGAGCTCCTTCTCCTCACTCACTCACTCACTCACTCACTTTCGAAGAAGAAAGGGGGAGAGAATCAGGCCAAAATGGGCAAACTGAAGAGAATCACTAGGCTAAATGCCTATATGGAGTTAAGAAATGAAAACAGAAGGGGAGTTCAGAATGTCACATAATACCAGTCTTAAACGGATAATCCAGTGTCTCACTTCTGTATCGTCTCATAATCGCTGCTACCTGGAGCTCACTATTCTGTAGCATTAGCTGTTAACATTCCTGTGGGCTTGAGAAGGACTCTAAAGCTAAACGGATCCGTCTACCAATCAAGTACTAATGCAAGCTGTTTGTCAAGCGATCCATGTTTGTGTGTTTGTTTGGGTTATAGTTACAGCTGCTTTTAAAGGTGCTTTATAAAATAAATTTTATAATTATTATTATTATTATTATTATTATTATTATTATTATTATTATTATTATTATAGTGAATATATGAATGCGAGTAGTTCCACCGAAAACATCTTAAATAAATGTTTAAGAACAGATAAACTGCTTTTACATCCTGATAGAGATCACTAAAACTCTGAACACAACTCCTCTGGGACTGAGGAGTAATTAATGCTCGCAATACAAACCCAACAATTACTTTTAGAGGAGTAGTAGTCGTCTAATTAAACCTATTGAAGTTGCAGTTGACTGATCTTTTGTCTAATAGTTTGTGGCCGAAACCAGTTCAAAAAGTTTCTAAAATGTCACCATAAGACGATGTTGAGCACACAATAATGCTTGAGCTGGATTTATTTAGGGCGGCTGTGTCTCAGTCGGTAGAGCGGGTTGTCCACTAATCCACTAATCGTAGGGTTGGTGGTTGGAATCCCGGCCCGGGTGATCCCATGCCGAAGTGTCCTTGGGCAAGACACTGAACCCTAAGTTGCCCCCAATGGCAAGCTAGCACCTTGCATGCAGCTCTGCTACCATTGGTGTGTGAATGTGATCTCATTAGTAAGTCACTTGTAAAATGTAAAAAAAATGATATTTCTGTAAAGCTGCTTTGAGACAATGTACCATTGTAAAAAGCGCTATACAAATAGATAAATTATTATTTCATTTATATCGCAAACATTATAATGTACATGACCTAGTTAGCTAAAGAAAAAAAGAAGAACATTAATGGAGTTTCATGTGCTGGGATGAGGATTACACGTTTATATCTACATGTTCAGGACGGCATGGATAAGGGTTTCACTGTGGAATCAGGCATGTAAGGGTACTGAAACAATATCCTGTACACATTGGGACTTTCTGGATAATGATTGTACCCCATGATTCCGTTCCACTTTAGATGTGCATATAAATGATGTGCATGTGCGGTATGGAACTGATGCACAGAGTTGCCAGGGTCATGTGGTCATGTTAGGGCGGCTGTGGCTCAGTCGGTAGAGCGGGTTGTCCACTAATCCACCAACCGTGGGGTTGGCGGTTCGAATCCCGGCCCGGGTGATCCCATGCCGAAGTGTCCTTGGGCAAGACACTGAACCCTAAGTTGCCCCCAATGGCAAGCTAGCACCTTGCATGCAGCTCTGCTACCATTGGTGTGTGAGTGTGTCTCATTAGTAAGTCGCTTGTAAATGTAAAAATGATATTTCTGTAAAGCTGCTTTGAGACAATGTACCATTGTAAAAAGCGCTATACAAATTGATTTAAAATTAAATTAAATGTGAAGGTTCATGCTCACTCTGCTGAAGTTATTTCCAAAAACGGGAGGAAAAAATTCATCTCTCTTTTCCAACTTTCAAAAAGTTTAGGCTAGTTTCAGGTTTGTGTGTTTGTATTCTGAGATGTAGTTAAAGCTGAGACCTGGCAACCCTGCTGATAGGAAGAGGTGGACTCCTTTCGTGACTAAATCTGGCAGATAGACCGTAAGTTTAATGACCAGATTAATGTGGCTGTTTGATGCTAAGTGGAACAGTAGAGTGGAACTGAATCATACAGTTATATAATCCGGGTTTACCTGATCCGGTTAATCGCTCTGTTCTGGACTGTTCTGAAAATGATGTACAGTATAGTTAACAAGTGGCTGGTACAAGTTTACAAGTAAGCTTTACCTACAAACCAAAAATAGCTAGCTGTTTTATTCCGATCCTACAGTAGGTCTTGTTTATCTTATTAAAGTTAGTATTATGGGTAAATGGGTACATTTTTATGAATCTGTTGGCTTTATTTAATATTTACTGATGTTATTTTATCTCTAATCTTAACAGTGTGAGAGGCTTCAGTCACAAATACTCACTTCTTTAAGTTTCTTTTTAAAGCTAAAGAATTTTTGTGCATTGCTCTGTGTAAATGAACAAAAGAAGAAGATTTTTTTGCCACATTATAATGATCAGCTCTGTGTGTAAGTGTTTAATCAACATATTTACACAGTTATAAAATAACTAGCCAATGGGTTTGAACCTGCAAGTCCATAGATTGTAATAAATATTTGTTTTAAATTCAGAACAGTACATGGGTTATTCTCCTTGTGTACTTTGTGCTTTATATTGTGATTATTTAGAAGGTGTGGAGAAAATTCTGTAGTAAATAATGTGAAATAAAAAAAAACTTGAAATACATCACATGTTCATTATATGAAAGAGTTCGGACGCTTTGCCATGACGGTACATCCAGAGCCTCGTTACACCCAAAACACAAACCCATCACTTCGCTTGTAGTCGCCAGATTACTATTCGGCTGGTGCTCATTTATGACTCTCATTATTAAGACTATATACACAAGCTCTAATTACACTCACATTGCGATGTTCTGATGTTCTTTGCCTTTGCATGCCTTTGTTCTTTGTTTAGTTCTTCTACCTTCCATCTCAGTGTTTCATCGTAGGTTACTGATCAGAAGGTCGGGGTTCAAGCCCCAGCTTTAATTCCCAAGCTGCCACTATTGGGCCCTTGAGCAAGGCCCTTAACCCTCTCTGCTCCAGGGGGGCCGTATCATGGCTGACCCCGTGCTCTGAACCCAACTTCCTGACATGCTGGGATTTGTGAAGAATAGAATTTCACTGTAATGTATATGTGACCAATAAAGGCTTCTTCTTCTTCTTCTTCTTCTTCTTCTTCTTCTTCTTCTTCTTCTTCAACATCCCATTTACACTGTACATCCTACATCCTTTTCTACATTGTGATTAAATGATGGCTAAGCCTGAGCCCAACTGAACGGGACTGTAAATAAATAGTGACGCTCACGATGAAACCGGACCGTTAAAAAAACCCCAATGGCTACAAATAAAACGACTGGATGCAAAGTGTTTACAATATGAAAAGTCACGTGATGATACATCTTAGATTTTTATTTGATCATGATGCACTGATAATAATATTTTAATTACGCTTAATCCAGTGTGTTGAATTAATCACTGTAAAACAAAGTGAAATAAATAAAGTAACTTAATAAAGTGAAGCTTCAGTGAGCAAGGACGTCGTATTTGGTAAATACAGTACACCTGTCCACGATGTGTTACCTTTCCTTGCTTCCACAGAGGGTGGAGCTAAGAAACAAGGAAGTGAAGCAAGGAAAGTAAGGAGAAGTATCCTGGAAGAGATTCCAAGAATCCTCTGGACACAGGACATTGATCTGTAATGATATCTTCAAGGAGACAATTGCAACAGTCAGAGTAATTACTGAAGTTAGATAGCATGTTTAAGTGCAAGCCCGGTCACTGTGGTAAAGGCAACTGCATGATCTTATATCCTTATGTGATTGCATGTATTTGTCCCATCCTGAGTTCTTCTGTGTTTGTGTAGATCTCATGCTAAATAGTTTCAGAAATTAAAACAAAGGCAACGTGAGTAAACACAAAATACAGTGTTTAAGTGATGATGTTATTTATCAAAGCAAAAACGTTATCCAATACTAACTGGGCCTGTGTGAAAATGTATTTGCCCCTGTAGTTACTAATTCCCCATATCTATGAAAGTGCTTTGATAACGGGGTTGAGCTGGACGAGACACAACCAGACCTGATTACTGCAAACCCTGTTCAATCACATCTACACTTAAATAGAACTTTTTCATCAGCATGGAGTTGGTTAAAAGATCTTACCCAGTAACACACTTCGCCAAAGCTGAAAGAAATTCCAGAAATGTTGAGGAAGAAGGTGATTGAAATACATCGGTCTGGGAAGGGTTGCAAAGCTCTTTCAGAGGCTCTGGGACTCCAAAGAACCCATAGTGAGAACCGTTATCTCCAAATGGAAAAACTCAGCACAGTAGTGAACCTTCCCAGAAGTGTCCGACCTTCCAAGAGCACAGTAAGGACTCATCCAGGAAGTCACAGGAGATCCAAGGACAACATCAAAGGATCTTGCATCAATAAAGGTCATGACTCCACTGTCAGAAAGACACTGGGCAAAAATGGCTCCATGGAAGTGTGGCAAGGTGAAAACCACTGCTAACCCACAACACACACCATGATGACCCTCAAACCTTTTGGGAGAATGTTCTGTGGACTGATGAACAGAAAGTAGAACGGTTTGGAAGACAGGGGACCCGTAACATCTGACGTAAACCAAACACAGAATTCCGCAAAAAGATCATCATACCTACAGTCAAGCAAGGTGGAGGAGGTGTGATGGTGTGGGGATGCTTTACTGCTTTAGGGTCTGGGAAACTTGCAGTAATTGAGGGAAACATGAATTCTGCTCTCTACCAGAAAATCCTAAAGGAGAATGTCTTCAGTTCGTAAGTTAAAACTCAAGCAAAACTGGATTATGCAGCAAGACAATGATCCAAAGTAATTCCTAGTCCTAGAAGTGAATGAGAGATGGATCTCCAGTTATGGTAAGTGTTTGGTTGCAGTTATTGCCGCTAAAATTGGCACAACTAGATTTGGCACAATGGGTGATGGAAACTCATAAAAAATCATAAATGGAAACTGTATAGTGTGTTTACTCAGCTTGCCTTTGATTTCTGTTGTATTTCGCTTGAAGATGTTTAGTGTGAGATATACACAAATCCTGAAGAAATCAGCATGGGAGCAAATACTTTTTCACAGCACTGCACATAACATTTCTGATGAAATTATGTTAAAAATGAGCAAAACCTAAGTAGTGTGTTACTTTTTTCACTGTTGCATAAAACTATAGTTCTGGCTAGTATGCTACTGCTGACATGGTGGATCTGATATGCCTGGCTCCAGCGGGTCTGCCGTGTAGAGCATGCACTGAAATATGTGATTCAAAAGAATGGAAGATAATTTGAGCTGCACTGCCAAATCCTTAGCCATAAAGTTTCCTGCTGCTCCGGAGTTCCTGCTGTATGGAGGAGAGACCAAGAGAAGCAGCAACTAGAAACAGGAAATATTTAATAGCATAAGATTAAAAAGTCCAACCTACCTCAGGTGATGATGTGGAGGACTTCCCAAGTGTAGTACTTGATTGAGCACTTGATGAACGTTGTTTGGGGAGTGTAAAGTTTTAGTCTCTGCATGCTAGCTCAGTCTGTACTTCTTCCCATTGTGAATTTTCAGTACATTCCTGCTCCTATGAAGAATGCTAGAAGAGGAATGTGCAGAAGTGAAGGGCAAAGTGAGTGTCAGTCCTTGATGTGCCCTTGAGTAATTTCACACCACCCTCCTTCCTGTCAGGAGAAGAAGCTCTTGGAAATAAATTGGTCAGGAAGTTGTTTCTTCACTGCCTTGTTCCTGGGCAGCTGCACTTCTAATGCTCTTCTGATGAGTAGAGAGATATAAGGGGGCTATTTTGGAAGCATTTGTACCTGCCAGGAAGATGAGTGTAATGGGCTCGGTCTGTGGTTTGTAGGCCAGCGAAGTGTCGTAGTGGCCGGGTGAGGCTGACTGGACTCAGACAACCCTGTTGATTGTAAAGACAAAAAAAATAGTGTGAATTTTTTAGTCAAGTTAGTTTACAACATCCCAGAATTTCCACAGCTCAGCTTCCACCTTTAAAATAAGTTCTTACAATTAAAACAAAACCGTATTAAATGGCTCCATCCTCCTTTTACATTTATTCATTTAGAAGACGCTTTTATCCAAAGCGACTTACAAATGAGACACACTCACACACCAATGGTAGCAGAGCTGCATGCAAGGTGCTAGCTTGCCATCGGGGGCAACTTAGGGTTCAGTGTCTTGCCCAAGGACACTTCGGCATGGGATCACCCGGGCCGGGATTCCAACCACCAACCCTACGATTAGTGGATTAGTGGACAACCCTCTCTACCCACTGAGACACAGCCACCCTTTTCCGTTAATGAGCGCGTGCACTCGACTCCTATAGAAACCTGATGCTCTGTCAGATCAAATCCATCGTCTGAACATGCGCTTCAATGGAAGAGATGAGACTTGAGCAAATCTGACCAGAGCATGATCGCTATCAGACGTTTGCTTCAGTTTACACAGTGACCAAGAACTTGAATGCTGAATACTGAATCTTTTCCCAATTCTAAAACCTGCTGTTTATGTCCAGGTTTAAATGAGAACAAATACCCAGATGTTCATTGTGGTCTCAGACTTTTGTACCGGGCTGTAAATGTTCTACTCGGAGCAGAATGTGTGTCTCTGCTTTTTGCTAAATGAGTTTTTAATTTTGATCTAGTTAACCTACGACCTGCCTCTTCTTCACCGGAGAAAAAAAACATCCTGGATAAATATTTGAGCAGGCAGTGTGAGCACGTACAGCCCCAGCTCCCTTAGAGGCCCTTCCTGGCCTGTGTCAGGCAAGATTAATGTAGATTCACTAATGCACTGGGGTGGGAGGCACACACACATACACACACTCCTCTGAGATATGCCTTTCTCCATGTATATGTGTGTGTTTTGATAGGATGTTAAATTTCCTTTTTAAAGAGGCAATGATGGTCACTTGCATTTCAGAAAAGTTGGACATAATGAAAGACAGGCACTTGTTTGGGGAGGAAAGAAACACATGAGGTAAAGAAAGAGTCGGATCTGAAGGTAATTGAAATTCCTTCACAGGTTTTATGGATAGGTGCCTCCAAGATGGCTTCCACAAACTGCTACTTGCATGCTTTCTGTGGAGCTGATTAGTCTAGACGGAACCAGAGAGGAGAACGACGGTGTGGTCAGTAATGAGTGTAGCAGCGCCCTTTTCCCATTATATAAATTAGAACAGTGCAATGCCATAGTGGACCATTTTGCCCATAAAATGTTGGTCCTGTAGGGCCATATTATTTCGCGTTAGCATCTTGCAGGGGTCCCTGGGAATAACAGTCAGCCATTGTGCAGCAAGATGAAGACTAAAGACTGTAAGAAAGGCTTACTGTGGGCCTGGCATGGCTGGAGGAAAGGGCTCTAGCCACTGTTACTTGCAGTGGACAGAGGTGCCTTTGTCTGGTAGCTGCCACTGCCTAGCAGGTGCTTTCTAACTTCCCCCTTCTTCCTTTCCATGCTCCAGAAGACTTTAGTGTCCTGCCCCCCTGAGGGGTAAGTGGGTTGGAGGGTAGATACCAATGATGGGAATTCCGGCTCTTTTCATTTGGCTCAGTTCACCAATAAGAGATGATTCTTTCAGCTCCCAAGAAACTCGAAAGTTTTTGATATAATGACCCGTGACTGTTCTTCTCGACCCAACTATCGCTAAAACTGTATAATGTATAATGAAACCTTAGCGTATTAAAAATATTAGCACCATACAAAGCACCGTGCCGTTCCCTCACCATCTTCTCTTTGATCTCTCTCTTACTTGAAGTTAATGACAAAAAGGCGCAGCTCGTCGTGTTACCAAGATCCGTCTCTGTCCTGAAGCTTCTTCCACGTGGGAAACTTACTGACTGCTACTGAGCACTGACACTGGAGACTCCTTCCATAAATATAAAAAAACAACACTTTAAAAATGTTGTTTATTATTTCTCTTTGATTATGTGAAGTGTCCACTGTGAATGAGCCGTTACTATAGCAACAATAACACTAATCCTCTTTGAGTTGAAGTTTATATGCTAGTAAAATCTTTGCTTTAGTAAAACACTGAAATTCGTCTTTTATTGCGAGTTAATTGAGCGGTAGATAGGAGCGGATCAGGGAAGTGGTTAGTGGTTAAGGCTTTGAGCTACAAATCAGGAAGGTTGTGCTTTTGGGTCCTTGAGCCCTCGAGACCTTTAACCTTCGACTGCTCAGTGCCTTCGAGTGTCCTGCCTCGACTGTAAGTCACTTCAGATAAAAGTCTCAATTTTTTTGAAACATATTATAAAAATGACATGAAATATATTACTGTAAATATTTACTGTGCGACGCCAGTAATTTATTGTACATTTAACAGGTTAATATTATTTATTTATTTATTTATTTATTGATTGATTGGGTGGCTGTGGCTCAGTCGGTAGAGCGGGTTGTCCACTAATCCACTAATCCTGGGGTTGGTGGTTGGAATCCCGGCCCGGGTGATCCCATGCCGAAGTGTCCTTGGGCAAGACACTGAACCCTAAGTTGCCCCCGATGGCAAGCTAGCACCTTGCATGCAGCTCTGCTACCATTGGTGTGTGAGTGTGTCTCATCTGTAAGTCGCTTTGGATAAAAGCGTCTGCTAAATGAATAAATGTAAATGTAATAAATGTAATGTAGCTTTGACCGGTGAACAAAGCTGGTCAGAGGGAAGGAGGAGGAAGAGAAAAAAAACGTGAGAAAAGAGAGAGGGAGAGATTAACACTCTAATCCAATATCCGATGCTCCTGGCTGGCTGAGTTAGTGTTGAGTGATGCCTGTTGTAAGCAGAGCTCTGTGACCCTCCACATCCTCACAGTGAAACGTCCAGAACAGACAGGATTTAAACCAGGTCAATACTTCCAGCCAAATGTTTATTTTCAATCATCTGTTTGAGTTGCAGCTGGTGTAAGTTCAGTACTCTGTATTGAAATTCATGAATTTGATTGGTCCTTGTATTCTGTATTAATAAATCAGTGCACGTTTGAACTCAACTCTAGTTGAAAAGTGTCTTGGAGCCTTTTTCATTGAAAAGTTTGAGTAAGAGCCAAGCTGTGTTGTTCACTTAAACGATCTTTAGTGTGAACTGTGAAGATGTTCAGTGATACAGATGGGCTAAAATTCAAACTCAAAGGAACTCACACAAACAGATCTACGCTAGGCAGTAATCTATAGCTGGAGTGTGGCATGACAAATATCTCTTAACGCCAAGGTGGCAAAAACCATGTCCACTTTTACCACACTGGTTCAGAAGTCTCCGCATCACCACAACTTCCAGCGTGAGCTGTGAGTAGAATTAAATCATATTATTTGAACTTTTACTTGAGTTTACATTCTTTTTAATTCACTATTTCATTTGTTTCTGATCACTGTTACAGAGTAAAAATAATAATGCATTTAACCCCAGAAGACAAAATAAAACCTGCAGAAACATCTACACATCAGACAACAAATGTTACTTCAGCACCAGCAATGTCTGTCACAGTGAAGATAGATAGATAGATCCTTTATTGATCCCAAGGGGAACTTCAATATTATATTATATTCAAAGATATCGGACCCAATTGATCAGATATCTTTAGTTTTAAATGCTTCAGTGTGATAACCATCTGATAATTACATTAAACGAACCAAAACCCGTAGAGATCTCATCAATGGAGATCACAGCTTAACATCCAACCTGTGGAAACATTTACAAGTACGCTGTGAGCTAGCCGAGTAAGCTAGCCAGATCTTTAGATGTTTTACAGTATGAAGGCTCTGTATTAAACTTAAAATGTCACTTCCATGTTCAGTAGCGGTTGTCTGTTGTGTCAGATATATACAGCCTGTAGGTAATGTTCAGGGTAACGTGTAAGAGGTGTTTTTTTTTTTGCTAGAGAGCTAACTATGTAGCTAGAAACATGTGAACTAGCTTGCTAGCTAACAATTTTAGCAAGCTACTGAATCCGCAACAGCATTCGCGACAGCCAGCGGGTGTGAGCTACATTTCTTTACATACTGTTGATAATGGAGGTGTTTACTTCAGTATAGCTCACTGTTAATTTATATCATTGTTCAAAAATTAGCCCTCAGATATGGAACATTTCCAGACGTAGACATTTAAAAAATAATAAGTAATTACTCAACTAGTTTTTCACCAGATGATATACAGATCACTCCTTTTACTTTTAGTCATATCAGTGTGTTTTCGTCTCTTTATACCACTGAAATTGACACGGCCGACATCGTAGAAACACGAGTGTATTCGAACTTGACAGTCCCTCAGACGTTATCTCGCCATATCTCATATGTTGTGTAAGGAATCAGGAAGCCAACGTATGGCTCAGAGGATGTTTGTAAAAGCAAGAGCGAGCACGCCTGCTGTTTACTCAAGTGTGGTAATCCATAGTTCCGTTTACTCAAAGTCAAAGTTCAGCTTTCTTATCGCTGTTCGAGCTATGTTCCTGCAGCTGCGCCGTCGTTCTTCCCTCGTTAGGGGTTACAGGGACAGAACAAATCAGCAGTTCTCTCTATAAGCCATGAAATAATGACAGGACGTTCCTCTAATCAGATGGGCTCTGGGTTTATCTATTAACCGCCCAGGCTCGAGTGAAGAGGACAGCTGATCTATCTGCTTGTCATTTCTCCTCTTATTCCTTTTCCAAGAGTTGCAGTAAAGCACGTTTGTGACCATGAAGCAGACACCCAGAGAACTATTATCTGCAGATCTGAGTGTGTTTGGGGAAAAATGCATTTGATTTGTCCCATTAATTTCCTACGAGTTTGTACCAGTTGCACAAAAGAATGTTTCCTGTTGCACTGACCCGGTCTTTACGGCCTTTACGGATGACATGTAGTGTGACCTGCTTGAACATGACATCTGAACCCTGTAGAAATAAGCTTACATTAAGAAAGTACTTACACAGCTTTCGATTCTCTTTATTTATTTTTATACGTCATATTCAAGACATGCAGCAGCGAGATAACATTTGCTCCATTTTCCACTACCTCAAACGGTCAGAGTTTTCTTTTGTAAACATATCAAATGCTTGCTGAACAGTATTGCGTAATATGCATGTAATACCGAACCCAAGCACAATTCGATCACTCTGTTGTGTTTCCCTCATTGTTCAGCATGAAATATAGACTCATTCAGTGCAGACGATAAGGGTTTTCCTGCTATTCAATCTAAAGTTTATAACACCAAGGTCACATGATGTCATTATGGATTACGTTTCACTTCTGAGTTGATGCTTCAAGAAACAGATGATTATGTAAATGCAATAAATTATATTCCATTCCTGTGTTATTTAAATTGATCCTAATTCATACTTAAGAATGTACGCATAATACATATAATGTACACACTAGGGGTGTATAATTAGGGCGGCTGTGGCTCAGTCGGTAGAGCGGGTTGTCCACTAATCCACTAACCGTGGGGTTTGCGGTTCGAATCCCGGCCCGGGTGATCCCATGCCGAAGTGTCCTTGGGCAAGACACTGAACCCTAAGTTGCCCCCGATGGCAAGCTAGCACCTTGCATGCAGCTCTGCTACCATTGGTGTGTGAGTGTGTCTCATTTGTAAGTCGCTTGTAAATGTAAAAATGTAAAAATGATATTTCTGTAAAGCTGCTTTGAGACAATGTACCATTGTAAAAAGCGCTATACAAATTGATAAATTATTATAATACGGTGGTACTATCTGTATCTGTATCTCTTTAGTCTTGCAAATATCCATATCATACCGTATTTAGATTTCTGCTGCTTTGGACTTAACTGTTTTGTTTAGTTTTGATTTTAAACTAAGCGCTACCTCTCTGCTCCCAGAAACCCTGGAAAACACTATAAAAAACCCCCCAGTGAGCAGTGTTAGCATGTGTTAGCATGTGCTAGCATGTATTAGCATGTGCTAGTATGTGTTAGCATGTGTTAGCATGTGCTAGCATGTATTAGCATGTGCTAGCATGTGTTAGCATGTGCTAGCATGTGTTAGCATGTGTTAGCATGTGCTAGCATGTGTTAGCATGTGCTAGCATGTGTTAGCATGTGTTAGCATGTGTTAGCATGTGTTAGCATGTGCTAGCATGTGCTAGCATGTGTTAGCATGTGTTAGCATGTGCTAGCATGTGTGTGAATTCAGGCTCTGACAGTTCCTCAGCCTCAGCTACATCACTCAAGAGATGTTTTTAATCCTGCTCAAACAGTTAAGGTTTAATGTTGCACCTGCACGATGATATGTTCGAATTTAATTGGTATAATTTCCTAAACAAATTATTATTCTAATTTAGACCACGGTGACCTGGATCAGGTAGGTATTAAATACGATAGATACACAGTACAGCATATTCATGTTAATAAATACGGTCTATGCGGTCTGCGGCGTGCTTCATATCTGACCGCTCGCTCAAACACACAGTAAAGTCAAAATCTCCTGCTGGTCCCAATGCACACCGAGCTTTCAAACAAACAAACAAACAAACAAACAAACAAACAAACAAACAAACAAACAAACAAACAAACAAACAAAGAATACCACACCTCCTGTTCTTATCAGTATTTAGAACATATTATCTGTCATTCCAAATAATGTATTTGTATTCGGTTACGTCCCTGGTACTCACTACGGATCAGTACTGTAATGTAGTGCTGTTCTGGTCCGACACCAACACCATGGCGATGTATTTCTGCAGCACTAACAGATGTACAGTGGTACTTTATGCTCGCATTTCTCCAGTGACCTCGCTGTGCAAGTGTAACACTACAGAAATGACCAATTTCCTCTAGCGCAGACAGCTATTTGAGGACTTCCTGTGCACTTTTCAGACTAGGTGCTCTCACTGCCATCACATCTGGCTTACATCTTGTTGACTGAAGTGTTGATGTTCTAATTCTTTAAAAAAAAAAATCAGTATGTTGCTAGATAGATAGCACCGTAGCTGTAGGCATTCAAGTTATTTTAAAAATGTGACTGGAAAAACAAAATGGCTTCCGGGATCTTGTGATTAAAATGCTAATACATTGTGCACCTCCGAATAGTCGCACTTCTACAAAAAGTCTATTTATTCTTCAGACATTGATTACTTCCCATTGGACAGGATGTGTTCTGGTTGTATCGTTACGTTGTAGATTAACGGTAGGGATTTTGGACGTTAGTCAGAAATATGGACTTTTTGTACTTATGTAGTGAATCTCAAATGTCATAATCAACTTTTTCTATACTACGGAACTGACACGACTTACTATAAAAGAAATCTATGAGGAGCAGAAGTTAAAACCGAAAAACAAAAATAGTTCAATAACCGTATCCCTTACGTCCATTCGCTAATCTGCTAGGTCGTATTTATTAGTACTTAAATCAGGCTAGCACTGACCGGATGTGTACAGGAGAACCCTTTTCCTGTGCACATGCCTGATATCATTTCATCTTGTGACTGCACGAGAGCATTACATTTACATTTACGTTTATTCATTTAGCAGACGCTTTTATCCAAAGCGACTTACAAATGAGACACACTCACACACCAATGGTAGCAGAGCTGCATGCAAGGTGCTAGCTTGCCATCGGGGGCAACTTAGGGTTCAGTGTCTTGCCCAAGGACACTTCGGCATGGGATCACCCGGGCCGGGATTCCAACCACCAACCCTACGATGAGTGGATTAGTGGACACCCCGCTCTACCCACTGAGACACAGCCGACCTAGCCGCATTAGATCACTAATGAAAGGAAGAATTCCTCTGAAATGATCTGAAATGGATTCCTCTTGCAGTAACAGTGAATGTGTTCTGTTTTTTTTGTTGTTGTTAAATCTAAACTTCTGGACTTGTTTGTGTATGAAGTGAAGAAGGGACGAGACAGTGGAAGGACAAGGACTGGCCGAGTGAATTGCAGCTGTCCTCCATGTGAGCTCGCCGCATTTATGAAATGTCGTCGCGGTTGTGTCAGCCTGTGCACCAGAGAAACCATTTGGCTTTTGACAATGAGCTCTGCAGGAATGCGCTGCCGCTGAGACCAAGTGGGCGTGACGTGCCTGTGATATTGGAAGCCAAGTTCAGCTGGCTCTGGCTCCTCCGGCACCTCGGGGGGACTCAGCCGAGGGGCTGTTTTTCACGCAGCCTGGAGATGATAAGCAAGCCCTGTGTGTGTGTGTGTGTGTGTGTGTGTTTCCTGTTTGAGTATGTGTGTTTGGCATGCATCGTCTATCCTTAAGACATTGTTGTTTGAAGATTTTTAATAGGGATAACAGTGCAAAGGGCCTGCAACCTTCTAACTTTAAGCCCGTGTTTGAGTGCTGAAAGATCTCGGCTGACAAATTCCTCTGTTGTTAAACGACTTCTTGTCGTTTTGTTCTTCTGGAGCGGGGTGAGTGCAGGGTATTTCATCATGTGATAGTGACAGGGAGGAATCTTTCCATTAGAAAATGACATATTTATGTGTGCGAGTAAAAGTGCTCCTGTAAATCAGCCCTGCGATGCCTTTTTTACAACTGACTGCATTTGGAGCACTGCGAATTCATTTGGGCCGGGTGTTAGCACAGAGTAGTCCACTGATATAGACCGGCAGTAAACTGTGATAAGGAGTGCTTTTCCAGAGTTGTGCCATAGAGGGGAAATGATGCAAGACAGTAGTCCCTTTGTTTAAAAAGTTGGCCGTTTGGGTGCATGCCATGGACTTCAGAGAACAGAGAAGTCGAGCTGGTTTACTCTAAAACCTCTGGCCAACTGTCAAGTCTGTCTTCTGGGCCTCTGTGTTTCTGTCTCTTATTCTATGCCTCTTTTCTAGACCTGTTATTATAGACATATATATTTTAAAACTCCGTTTGTTTTGTTACAGCTGAGAGATGTCCATGTTTCCACCCGAACTTGGGGTTTTTGATACTTTAGCTTACTTCTTTTGGGAGCAGGAGGAAAAGCTTTTTCAATACCGCAGGAGAAATGTCAAGATAGCACTTCCAAAAGCCATGCACTTGCTGTCTCCACATCCCCAGTGCGTGCACACACACACACACACACACACACACATACACACACACACACACACACACACACAGTCCAGTTCTTGAACAAGCTGGCTGTCCAAATCCCTCTAGCCTAACAAATCATTTCGCTGCACTCGTGTTTGTCTCTCTGGTGCATTGCATTCATATTCAAGACAGTTGGAGAGAAGGAACAAGAAGAAGGGGGGAAAGCGGGAGAGGAAAAGAAGGAGGGAAGGAGGAGGAGGAGGAGGAGGAGGAGGAGATGAGTACAGCACCAGATGTGCTCAGGAGTTTTGCAATATGTCATCTTTAAGAAGACGTTTTCTTGAACCAAGGCAACATGGATGAGTTCACTTCGGAAATGCAATGGCTGGCCACGCAGTCCAAATTGTACAAAATGGCCGACCACATGACTCGGTTCGGCCCGATGCCAGACGCAGGAGTAAAATATCAGATTTTCTACATACGGTACTAATTGATCTGAATCAGACCACATTAGAAATGCCACAAAGAATGTAGGCACTTTATTTTTCTTAATCTGTACATATTATTATTTAGGAAATTATATGGTGTTTCTTTGGTTTAAAGTATCCTACATTTGAAATAAAGAAAACCTTGAAATGTTCTAGAAGCATCCTAAGAACAAATAAGATTGTCCTGATTCCTTATAGCATATAGGCGTATATCCCGGTCATGTGTGATTGTAAAGAATGAATAGAAATGTGCTTCTGTCTGCAGAACAGGGAAAGAGCAGATTGCAGCCAGATTGGGGTTAATGACTGTATTCTCGATGTGCTTCCACTTGGATAAAGCAGAGAAATATAATTAATGTCTCTTTAACGCCCAATCAAATGCATTTTTAGTTTCAAATTTGCCAACAGTCAGTATAACCTGAACCACCCAGTCATTTTATCTTTTCCTGTGACATTCTTTTGTCACTGATATGTACAGAAAAGTGTGTGATGTTGACATGCTGTGTTATAATGCATGTGAGGCACGCGAATATCTCAGGACAACAGGTTCGGCAGGAGACGTGTGTGTGTGTGTGTGTGTGTGTGTGTGTGTGTGTGTGTGTGTGTGTGTGTGTGTGTGTAAAACAGCCCCAGGCATTGACAAGCATTGCTGCTGAATAGCGAGGACTCTCTCCATTGTGAGGATGTTGAGTGGAAGAGCAGCAGGAGCAGAGCTATGGAAGTCAGGTGCACAGGTAAGAGGGAATGACACAGGTGGCTCATATGCCAGTGTTCTGGAGGAAGAAAACAAAAGGTAGAAGTGTCTCACTGGTTCTAATGTTATGGGCTTCTGGTAAGTCCGATGTGATTTTATCCCAAATTGTAGAAGTCCAGGACAAGACTGAATCTTCGTAGGAGTGGATAATGTGCAGAAGCAATTCATCTACAAACCCTTAAAGATCTATACCGACATCCTGCACTCTGAAGGCCTTAACACATCGAAGACCTGTGTTCATGGGTCCGCCATCGGAACAAACTGAGGACAATATAGGATTTATTTTAGCGCAGGAAAGCAGCTGAGCACAATGTGATCGGCACGACGGAGCCGTGTCAAGCTTGAGTGTTTTGTTATGATGTTGAAGGAAATTGTTATTGACCGTTTGATTTTTATGAGTATAATGATATGCATTGATGAGCATAATGGTCTCAGTCCAGATTTCCAGTCCAGAGGAAGGAACAAAATGAGACTGTCTCCAACATTTGTTATTTGTTAGTACAGATAAAGCAGTTATGCACGGACGAGCGTGCCAAAATCTGTTCAAAAACCTATTACAGGAACCTTCAGTATTAAGAGGAGGAAAGAATGAGCCGCAGCGTGTACTTGGTCATGGTGGAACACTGGGGGTTATTTATGTCATGGTGTAATGTACATGTCTATACGGTAAGGAATTGATCATTATTTCTATTTCTTGAAACTCAAAGCACAATGGACATTTCCTGTACTCATTTGTTTTTGAAGCTGTAGCCCTGTTCACTCCACCCACACACATCCTCCTGTTTATTTCACTCCCAATCTGAACATGAATAACAAGCTTTCTGCTTTTGTTTTTCATTGTGAAAACTTACAGTACAAGTATGGCACCATTTGTCCCTTTGTCACATCCTACAACCGTAATTCATTCATTCATTCATCTTCAGTAAGCACTTTATCCTTCTCAGGGTCACAGTGGCTCCAGAGCTTGTCCTGGGAACGCTGGATACGAGGCCAGATCAGAACCAGTCTGTCTCGGGGAGTCGTACAGTTAGGAGTTCTTGGTAAAATCAACTTTTTTTTTTTTTTTTTTCCAGATAGATCCTAAAGAGTAAAGCCTTTTATTGGGAAAATTCTCTTGTGAAAAATCTGAAATATTATATTTATATATAATATAGTGCAGTACAAATTCTTATTTCCGTTGGTCCTCCCACATCCTGAATTCAATAAAGTCATGTTTATGAGAAACCTAAAATCCAGATGCAGCAAAGTTATGTTTTATATAATTAAGATTACAGTT
The DNA here is from genome assembly GCA_022414735.1 of Noturus placidus. NCBI lineage: Eukaryota > Metazoa > Chordata > Actinopteri > Siluriformes > Ictaluridae > Noturus > Noturus placidus. The sequence goes on from JAFFST010048633.1 coordinate 62,670, forward strand.
TTGTTCACCAGAATTCTAGGTTTGTGCTAGAAGCTCATGACCACACAGACACAGAGAGGAAGGAAAGTGACCGCGTAAACACAGAGGGGAAGTCTGCACTAACTGACTGGATTGTAGGCTTGATCCTCAACCGAGTACGCTTAAAATATCGATCTGCAAAAAGAGCCACTTGTTTGAGTTCCGAAGCTGTTTTACTGACTGAGAAAAGCACCGTCATGTTGTACTAATTATAAACAGTCCAAGACGCCTTAGTGGTCAGAACTTCAAGCTGCAAAAACATGGTCCACTTGCTCAGGACCAGCTGCTTGTACTATACACTGTTTTCTCTTAGTCTATAGCTGTAACTGATCTGAAATGTAATATACCACATCTCTTCGACTGTTTAAAAAACCTTGGAGTGTTTAAAGATAATTATATACTCCACTAACATCTGTGTTTAATGGAGCATGAAGAAAAGACGCCACAACGTTTTATATTTAACAATATATATTTTTCCATTTCAATTGTACATTCTGTTTTGACATAAGCTTTAATTCACACACAAAAGTAGGCATCTAAATAAATACTATATAAAATAGAACTTCAAAATAAATATATCTATAAAGGGACATTTTTTTTAATATGTTGGAGGTTTAGTTTTTTTTTTTTTCTTTCCTTTTTCGCCATGTTTAAAATCAAACGAAAAGCACATTGCTCTTTTATCAACAGTAAGAATGCAAAAGCAAAAGAAATGCAGAGAGTACAAGCCCGGTTTGGAAGGTTGCTTATTTGGGGCAAAACCAATCATTTAAGAACACTAGTGGCCAAGAAAACCTCAAAAAAAAAACAACAAACATTTTAAATAAAATATAGTCACAGCATCCTTAACACGTCTGCGCGGTGTTGTGGAAAGGAAGATCATTCTTTATAAAGGTCAAATTACATTGCAGCAATGCAAACACAGTTCTGTGTGTGTGTTTGGGAACGGGAGGGTGGGGGTCGGGGGGTAAAGGCTAGAAGTCTTGGAATAAGATGGAATGGAATGTTACTTGAGAAGGCTCCGTATCCCTCCAAGACAAGTTCATGCACAGCAGCTGTATATGTCAATCAAGCACAGAAGATGTTTCACCATTTCAAGATGAAGGCAAAAAAGCCGTGGCCACAACAAACACGTACAAATGGAACTTGGGTACACTTGAACAGCGTTCCTTCAGTGGATTCAATCAAATCTACAGTTTCAGGGGCACAGAGGAACCTTAGCCATGCCTTTCGTGCTAATGAGACATGGTTAGCATAAAGAGGTATTTTTTTTTATTGCCTGGCACATTTTTCTAAATGAAGTGCTTTGAATAGAAAGACCTTGGCCTTCTACCGCACAATCACGTAATTCTGACCCACACCCACACCCACACCCACACCCAGCCCTCCCAAAAATATAATATTCATCTATATATACTTTTGTACTGAATTGTAATGAAACTGTACCATGCAATTCTTTAGGACATTTGAAATGCATCTTTAAGACGGCTAGATTCTCGACACTATTTACAAGAGCACGTATCCTGCATAGATCTAATTCTAGAATAATAATGATACATACGCAACGTCTCACCTATGCAACTATGCAAGCCTCCTCGCTCAGCTCTACTTTGGCACCTATCCGAGAGTTAGATTGCAAAGACTTCAAACCTTAGCCTTTATACATTCAAGACTAAGAACAGTAGTGTTTTTTATTTTTAAATCTTCTGCTTTTCTGATTTGTGCAACAAAGATGGGTACAAACGTCTGAATATAGAACGTTAAATGTTTGGATTAAATGAGCGTCGTGGAAATTTAGTGTATGAGAAGGTGGGTTTCGTCCCTCGCGTCCTGGACCCGGACACATCGTACCTTGCTGTGGGATTGGTTTTGATCGATCACAAAAAGCTATACCCACATAAAACTAAAGTCCTTTGGCAAATGATCTGTAGGTCTAACTCGAGACAAACCACAAAACGGCATAACAGCGATTCCTATGAGTCGTGGAGTACACATGGAGGGGATTGGTACATGGCAAACTAGTATTTCACTAATTCCAATAATTGTGCATGCACTTGTACACAACGCTGTGCTTGTCGTTAGTTTTTTGAGGTGTCGAAGTGAACGTGGAATCTTTTGGGATAACCCTCCTGCTGACCTGTTTGTCCTGTAGCTTATGGATGGATGTTTTTATCAAATGCTTTTCGTTTGTGTGTAGCAGTTTCCTATTAAATTGAATACCGTGTTGTAGGTACATACTATACATAATATGTGAAAATTGTGTTCCCTGAGGTGATATCTTTTCTATAACAAATCAAACTGCTAGTATTTGGAAGAAATATTGTGGAAGTTCACGTATGGTGACATGCATTTGATTATATGTGAAAGTCACTTGTCATTAAAACTCCACTAACCTGTCCCTAAGACGATGGACAGCGAGCTGTTCTGCACAGGTGAATACTGGGCTCTTGCGTTTTTTTTTTTAAGTAGTAAACTGGGTAACAATGGAACTTGACGTCCTTTGAGCAAAACAATGATGCCTTCTGTTCTTACCTCTAAAAAGGGAGGAAAAGCTCTATAACAAGCTTATAAGTGGGCATGGAGGTATAAGTCTAGTTATGTTGATTGTAACGTGTTATCAGCCTGGAATGCACTGCAACCTTTTCTCGGTGCCAGATCCGGGGAGGGATTGCCAAACTATAGAATGCTCTTGAATAGGTGATATTTACTCGGATTGTTCCAAGCCACCCAAAGGCAAAATCACCAAAGGAGAAAACAGACACTTTTGCAGCATTCTGTAATGGCAAGAATTTTAACTAGCAGAACGCTTTGATCCCACAGAGAAAACCCCAATGGGAAAACTAGGCCTTATCTCTTTGTAGTTAAACCTAAGACGTGTGCCAGTCATTCAAGCAAACGTCATGACTGAGCATTGTGGCATTACACTACGACAGTAAGGACCAAGAGTGAACCCTTTAAGTACCATGATTTGGGGGGAGTACGCAAGAACTGGAGAAGGTTCTGCCACCTTCTGCTCAAAGTCCTTCTTTGTAGATTTCTTTTGGACATCACATCATGAGGCTTGCTTCTCCAGAGGACAGTTCTTGACCTCTGCCACCTTGCAGGCCTGAGCACTTTTGCATCGGCAGCCCGGGCGTCTGAGGCTGTCGTAGCATTTCTGTGAGAGCTTGGCACAACCCACGGCGGGCAAATAGCACATAAGGCATGGCAGCACGAGCGATATGGCCGTCATGAAGGACCAGCGTGCACAGCAGTTTGAGTGTGAACAGGAACACGGCTTGTCGGCGCAGGAGCCTTCCTCGTCCTCGTCCTCGGTGCAGTGGTAGAACACGCCTTTGACTAGGCACATGCAGGTGGCTGAGTCCACCAGGTTCTGGGCTGAGCACAAACACTCCTGGTTGCACACCCAACACGAGGGAAGGGTCCGGGGCAGCGTACACTCCGTGCACCTGCACTTTCCACACTTGTCGCACAAAGGCATATGGTTTTTCTCAGTCAGCAAGTCTACCCCTGTTTTTGAGTGCTGGGGTTTGGACCCTGGAAGCTTTGGTTGCTCTGTACCCAGGATCCTGGCATGGCCTCCACCGCTGGTATAAGAGTCCACCAAAGGGGTGGGCGCCGCATGCTCGAGCAACCGCTGATCGGAAGAGGTGCTACTACTACTGCTGATGGAGCTAGGTCGGCCGCTGAAGGAGATCCAGGGGTGGGTGGTGGTATCTGTGGCCTCGCAGCGGGACAGGTGAGGATGGTGTTGAGCTCCGAGCAGGACCTCCTGCCCCCTGGTGGCCACCTTGTGGCTCGGAGGCTGCTGTGACACCACTGCAGGGCTGTCGATGTAGTCGTTCTCCACATGCAATGACTTCATCTGGTCAATAGGGTAGATGGTCAACGGGTGCTGAAGCCGACCGTAAGGGACCCTGCTGTCTAGCAAAGGCTGCACCATCATGGACGGAGAGACTCCAGGAATGTGGTGAGCAACCCTCGACTCCATCTGTAGGTTGTGTCCCTCATACATCAAAAAGAGCTCAGGTCAGCATCTACCAGCCCTGTGAAGACACCAGCAAGACATTAGGACGGCACTCAGCTTTTGTAGTTATACTGCTCATACTTTTCTTGTTGACCCCTCTGTATATTTGACATTTTTAATCAGTGTTACACAATCATGTTCACTAACAGAGCAGTGCTATCAAGCAACAGAGCAGTGCTATCAAGCAAACACAACGGTTTAAAAAGAAAGATCGTATTTCTGAGCTTTGTGTGGGTTTAGCATGAAGGAATGTACAGGAAATACAGGATAAACCTTAAACATACATATCATACCGACGGATCTGATTCCCACTCACTGCTCAGGAACTCCAACACTATGGCAACCGAGTCAAGGTGAGCGGATTCTGCGATTACGGCGATGCCGAGAGAATAAAAGCTCAACAGCCACAAGCAGTGCGATGTGGATTCTGGACACGGTTTAGGCTAAATATAGAAACGGAGACGGAACATGTTCAAGGCATTAACCCGCTGCAGTAACATCTGCTTCTCGAACATCAGTGCTGGAAATCCAGTAAAACGCGTGGTGTACAGAACACACATCCGGACTACCCGCGTGACCGACGGTCCGATAATGACACGGAACCTGTTGCAGAATTTCACTGCATCGTGTTCATCTGCTGTAGACCCGGTTCCTCTACTGCTGTAGACCCGGTTCTTCTACTGCTGTAGACCCGGTTCCTCTACTGCTGTAGACCCGGTTCCTCTACTGCGCGTTCACACTACAGCCCCTACACCCGACTGCTTCTCAACCAGCAAGCTTCTGGATGGATTCATTCATTAATTAGCGAATTAATTCA
>JAFFST010048633.1:70492-82724 GCA_022414735.1 Noturus placidus
GTACTGAATACTGATATACAGGCGCTTTTACAGCAATAGGAGCACAGATTATTGTTATTTATAATCCTTGACCATCAACCGATCTCACGTTATTAATAAATGCACCTTCATAACACTTTCACTGAGCAGTGTATATTCTCAAACCTGCTGTATAAGCTCTTCTTCTTCCTGCAGGAGCCCAAACCTCCTTCACAGCCCAGAGAACTAGCCTTCTAACAGAAACGGGGAAATGCTTGATTCTGATTGGTTAATCCTGTTTCTCAATATAACAGCTGGTAGCAAAAAAAAAAAAAAAATGTTATGATTATTAACCAGCCATGAATAAGGATTGGGAACTTTCATTTGGGTTCAGACCAGATATCCACTCGTCTGGGCTCCTGGGATCCGTGTCTGAGTGGATTATTTCGAACCCAACAGAACCACACTTATAGTGACTAACATGTGATTTTATTTTAGACCCGTAGGCAGCGTAGAGAACACCTCTTTCCGGTTCGGATTGAAGCTGTAGTCTAGACGGATGATGCTGAGGTGCAAACAGCCCCCTTGGCTACTCTTTAAACGTGATGCTTTTCATTCAGTGCTAATGAGCGCAAACTGAAATACCATTATCACAGAGGAAATATCACAGAGGCGCCTTCACAGCTCCAATACACAGCAGGTCACACTTTACTATGGAAATGACCCTCAGCAGGCTCTCACACATATTAACAGGTCAAACTGGGGAAAGGATTCATGTAATGCTTTTCTCTCAGCACCAGCATGTAAGTGCTCACAAGCTCAGGCATGAGATCTTTCCTCGTTCTCTCGCACGCTTTCTCTTCTGGCTGTCTCTTTATTCACGTGGACGATAATTAGAGAAATATGTATGTAAATAGCCGAGATATCCCACTGAACGGAACTCCAATTAACTACTCATTATTTACAATATTACAGATGTTCTCACCTAATCTAAAGATGCAGACACACTTTCCTCAGCACTAAAAAGCACTGCTTCATCCGAGTCGTGCCTGGCTCCGAACAATCACGCCCACAGGAAGGAACTAGTTTGCAGAGAATGCAAATTTCTAGTGCGGTGAGACACCGCTACCACCATCAGCGAAGGGAAAGCTGAGCTCTTGCTGAGATGGTGACCTCTGACCCTTCTTCAGAGAACTGACAGGAGTGCCCCTGAACTCTCACCCACGGGACAAACTAGCATTGAAGCGTGACCTGTTGTTGGGGCGTGGACCCAGCATTCACACGACTGGCATTCTGGTCATTCCACGCGCCACTCCTCTCCTATAGCACCCTCCCTCCAACGAGACCATGAAAGCACAGTTACAGAAGGCCCAGATCTTCTGAAGATCTTCAGTCAGATAGTAAAATTGTGTCTTACTGTGTCTAGAGAGAATGCCCTGTATTTCAAACATGCTTTCCTGAATTCTATAACAGATTATTATTGATAATTATGATTATTGATATTACTGATGTGTGGTTCATATAGATTTTGTAAAAATAATAAAGCAGGTCTTTATTTAGTTCAGGGTCAACATGGGCAGAATCAGTGACTGAGCTGTAATTAAATCAGGCACATTTGTCCAGATTCGGTACTCATGTGAACGGAAATTGTGTGTTATATTCCTTATTTTTGGCCTTTAGCTTTTATTGAACAATAATTATGAGAACAGCCACATTAGTAAATTCATGGCTTCCTGGGAATGACACTTTTTCAACATCACAATAATTTCAGTGCTTTTCTGGGAAACCTTGTGAGGAGAATCTTATTTTCCTCTTACGTATCATATATAACATATAACATATATAATGTTGTCCGAAGGAGCATCGGTGAGAACAGAAGAGTTAATTGCTCTTTGTTAGCAGTGGTTCCCAGAGTTCCTACCAATCAGGGGTTTAATTAATAGGGGCGGCTGTGTCTCAGTGGGTAGAGCGGGTTGTCCACTAATCCACTAATCGTAGGGTTGGTGGTTGGAATCCCGGCCCGGGTGATCCCATGCCGAAGTGTCCTTGGGCAAGACACTGAACCCTAAGTTGCCCCCGATGGCAAGCTAGCACCTTGCATGCAGCTCTGCTACCATTGGTGTGTGAGTGTGTCTCATTTGTAAGTCGCTTTGGATAAAAGCGTCTGCTTTTTAAATAAATGTAAATGTAAATGTAATTGAAGCCCCTGAATCAGCACGGGCGTTTTGAGGCTGGTTTCAGATCAGTAATATCTACCCCTCTGATGAACAAGCTAACACCTTAAATAAGCTACGGCTGGGAAGAGGCGCACCTCCCACCAGGTAGTCTAGTTCCATCGATACAGCAATTTTCCGATTGATGATGGAGTGTCTGCCTCCGGACATGACTCAGCGTATTTTGTTGCCTGACATTAATGATTAATGATCACAAGGTCTGAGTGTCAGTCAGTGAGGAGGAAATGAAGAAAACCAAGCAGAAGTGTAGAGGATGTTCAGTAGATGTGATCCTGATATCCTCACCATTTGTCCATTTGTCTGCTAATTTTATATTCTGATTGATAAAAACTCCCTGGTGTGCTCAGGTACCAAGCTGTCTAACTCACAGACTCATATTTTGTTAATTGGCCGTATTGTCTGTGTATCAATCAGATTAGCACTAGGGGATCTAAGTGGAAAGTGCAATGTAAAGCAAGTTTACCCAGGAGGAAGTGCAGGTCTTTGATCTGGGCTAATGAGCTGCCAATATTGCCCTCAAGGGCCACTTCCTGGGCCAGCTGGAGGCCTGTGAGTTAGGCCACCTGAAACAACATGTAGTCTCCCTTTTCCTAAGTGCCCCCTCCTCCTCCTCCTCCTCCGGACACCCTTCCCCCGTTCTTCCTTAATGCTAAGTCTCTGTGTCTCCCCATTCACTGATAATTGGAGATAGAGGTGGGTTGAAGTCACCCAGTGTCCTTTTGTCCTCAGTGCATTTATTCACTCTCTACTCTATCGGGAGCTGACACAGTCAGAGTGTTCAGTTTGATAGATGTTCTCCCTGATATGGCATTCTGTTTAAATAGAATTCAGTTGCAGTAAATATACCTTCAGCTTTCAACAATCTTTCCAGAATGATTGAAGTAATATTTTCTTGTCATTTGGCTGTACATGTGATGATAAAAAAAAAAAAAACAACAACACTTCTGCTTGTTTCTAATCAGATCTCAGGTGCAGACAGAGGACGGCTATGACATAATAAAGAAAGATCTTTGAAAATAGTTTTAAATGTGGACATTTATCTAACCCTAAATGGCAAAAATATAGATAATGAAGTGCTGAAAAAAATTCTGTCCCTACAGTAGCCTTTAGAAAATTCCAGACTTTCTATACAACGTCCAAATCGTCAGCGCGCTCCTCAACTCCAATCCCAGAAGGGTGTCCTTCTCACTCCTTTTGTAAATGTGGGAGAGGTTTGAAATAGAAACTCAGCCAGGTTTCAGAAGCTCCATTTCACGTTTAATTCTCTTTGACCCAGTCCAGTTCAGATACCCACAGTCCTGGGAAAAGAATTAACAGGCTGTGTTTTTTTCCCACCAATCATCCTCTGAACACCAAGCCATGCCGAGGTCGATGGCAAACACACAGCAGCCCTTTTGATGGACCTGGGGACAGTGCGACATGGAACACTTCCTGGGCTGAATAGCACCCCGACACTCGACACCTGGGACAGTGGCGCTACGCTGTTGGCACCGGGCCAAGCCCGATGAGGCACCTTTGTGTACCCAGTCACAGAAAACCTACCTGGAAAGATCTCTCCGTGCTGGTTCCCATGCATTGCTCCACTCTAGCCTGCATCCCCTTTGTGCCAAACTGACTTGGGACTTGTTTCAATCTGGACTATACTTCCTCTCTCTGTAAAAACAAGAAAAGAAAAGAGAAGAAAAGAAAGAAAGAGCATGCATGCACTTGGCTTCTTTGCCATGCCCTGGGGGAGTCAGGCACTGCACATACTTTGTTGTAGATGTAAAAACAATTTCTGGGGTTAATTTGCTGGCATTGTTCATGATGTTGAACAAGAGGTGTCTAGTTTCATGCTTTATTTACTGCTGCTTGTCATGTCTTTATGTATACTTACGTTAAAAAGCTTCAGCAGAAAAAGACAGGTTTGACATAGCAGAAAGTCAATAATACAGAGGAAGCACTCCTCCTCTGTTCAGTCTTCATAGTGAAACGCATATGCACTAATGTTATTAAAAGTGATATGATAACCGTGAAAAACTGTGCCCATTAACAGAAAACAGAAGAGAGGAGTAAGAAAACGCCAAACCACAACAAGGCATGGAATGACTAGCATGTGTGTAGGGGCCACTATGTGTCCATTAGTGCCAAGGTTCTGCCTCGGGAGTCCCTGTCGGTTTGGGCCGAACCCACCGGTTCGTCCGGCTCCTCAGATGCACAAGCCTGTCTCCCTGGGAAGGTTCAGTGCGTCGTACAAAGTGACAACCCCATCAAAGCAGCCCGGCTTGAATAAAAGACCTTTTTATGACTTTCCTTCAAAGAGAAACTGGAAGTTCAAAGCACACACAGAAAGAACGAGTCGATGGAAAGTTCAGAATCATACAGAGAGAAAGAGAGAGAGAGAGAGAAAGAGAGAGAGAGAGAGAGAGAGAGACAGAGAGAGACAGAGAGAAAGAGAGAGAGAGAGAGAGAGAGACAGAGAGAGAGAGAGAGAAGAGAGAGAAAGAGACAGAGAGACAGACAGAGAGAGAGAGACAGAGAGAGAGAGACAGAGAGAGAGAGAGACAGAGAGAAGAGAGACAGAGACAGAGAGACAGAGAGACAGACAGAGAGAGAGACAGAGAGAAGAGAGAGAGAGACAGAGAGAGAGAGAGACAGAGAGAAGAGAGAGACAGAGAGAAGAGAGAGAGAGACAGTGAGAGACAGAGAGAAGAGAGAGAGAGACAGAGAGAGAGAGAGAGAGAGAGAGACAGAGAGAGAGAGACAGAGAGAAGAGAGAGAGAGAGACAGTGAGAGACAGAGAGAAGAGAGAGAGAGAGACAGAGAGAGAGAGAGAGAGAGACAGAGAGAGAGAGACAGAGAGGAGAGAGAGAGAGAGAGAGAGAGGAGAGAGAGAGAGAGACAGAGAGAAGAGAGAAACAGAGAGAGAGAGACAGAGACAGAGAGAAGAGACAGAGAGAGAGAGAGTGAGAGACAGAGAGAGAGAGAGACAGAGAGACTTGGATGGGGGAGGAAGGCCTCAAAGGGGATTCAATATCATTCATGAAAAGCCTTTTCCAACCTGCCGGCTGCTCGCACAAGCACTAAATCTTCAGCATACGGTTATCATTTGCATGAGGTTACCCATCATCTTGCTGATGTACTAAATATACACATCTCAGACTCTTCAAATGATAGCAGATTTTTCAAACCGTGCCCTACCTTTTCACAAGCTGTAGTTACTCTTTCATTAAAAGATCTTGTCTTCACAGAGATATGATTGTAAATTTACCAAACAATTCAAGGGATTTGTAATAGAAACAGGAGTCGTGGTGGTGCAGAAGGTTGTGTTGCCACCTCACAGCTCCAGAGTTCCCGGTTTGATCCTGAGCTCAGGTTTCTATCTGCGCATGTCCATGTCCCACGTCCATGTGGGCTTCCTCAAGGTTCTCTGATTTCCTCCCATCTTCCAAACATACACCATTAGGTGCATTGCTTTGGAATATAAATTGACCCTAGTGAATGTGTGTGTCTCCAGGGTCGGGGATTCGATTCCCACCGTGGCCATGTGTGTGTGTGTGGAGTTTGCATGTTCTCCCCGTGCTGCGGGGGTTTCCTCTGGGTACTCCGGTTTCCTCCCCCAGTCCAAACACATGCATGGTAGACTGATGGGCGTGTCTAAAGTGTCCGTAGTGTATGAATGTGTGTGTGAGTGTGTGAATATGATTGATATCTCGATTGAATGTGTATATGATTGCATGAGTCACTTAGGGGTGTACTCACTTTTGTTTTCCAGTGGTTTATACATTAATGTGTGTGTGTTGAGTTATTTTGAGGGGACAGTAAATTGACACTGTTACACAAGCTGTACACTCACTACTTTACATTGTAGCACAGTGTCACTTCTTCAGTGCTGTACATGAAAACATATCATCACCTATTTACACACATGTGAGGGGTGTACTTACTTCTGTGAGATACTGTATAGACTGTATATAGCTGTATACTATATATAATTATAACTCATCATGGCCATACGAATGAATCTGGACCCGTATTAAAATGCGCATGAAGTCGTAGTTTAAACAGGAATAACAGTTTATATCGACATGAATAAATATGATATGAATGTTTAATGTTGTCTTTCTGGAGTGTAATCTAAACACTCCAAGCTAGCAAACATCTGTAAACATCAACCAACAGACACATCTGTAGCTGTATTAGATTAAAACAAATGTAAACTTGCGGTATGAGTGAGATCTTAGACAGATCTTCGAGATCTCCACGCTTCTTTATTAGTATAAGTTGGAAAGGTGTGGTACGAACAGGTTGCTTGTGTATTAGCTTAAGATTCATAATTAACTCTAAAAAAAGTACAAAAGACAGCTTCTGTATTTGAAATACTGTCATAGCTGAACACCAGCGAGGCGTTATTGATATACATATGTACAGCACATAACAATAAAATAGCATGAAATCTTTCATCTAATGCTAAGAGAATGGAACAGCACTGAAAATTCACAGTACTGAGTTTGTTATCGCTTACACAGCCTTCAGTAGTCCGATCTTCTGAACAGCTGATACGATGGCTGTCCTAAACCTCAGCTGAAACCGTATCGGGTTACCCGTACCATTATATTAATAGAAAGGTCCAATTTCCGCTTGGTGATATATAATGCAGGTATCTCCTTACAAAAAGCCCTCCCTCTGGAGGTGGCTGTGCACCTCTGCAGTGCCTCCTGAAATCCCACAGCCCTTAATCCCCTTAGCAACAACGGTCTGTTTCTCTGCTTAGACTGAAGTAGGCCTCTGAGGCCGAGTGTATGCCTCAGCCTGTAGGCCAAGAGCCTCCTGTTTACAATTTCCCTATTCCTGTTTTTAATGTTGCTCTGAGTGCAGCCACAAAGGGCTAGTTTTGTCTAGCAGGAACAAGGGAGCTATTAGAGGAGAGATGGAGGGAGGAAGGACGGAAGGGGAGATTCAGTGAGGGTAGGAGGAGGAGGGAAATGGGTGCCCCAGGGGGGGATTAGCTAGTGCAGCTGCTCCCTTTGGGGCAAGATATGAGAGGAATTTTTATATTAGGAATATTACAATGAAGGACACTTAGGATACATGTCCATGTGGGAAGAGGGGTAGGTTATTTATGTGTTTGAACATTTCTTTCCATTCCAATGCAAATGCAGGGTTATCGATTTGTCCTCGTAAACAGGAGGTCATCGTCTTTGAATTGTTTCCTGAAGATATGACTGAGTGGATCAATAAGGCAGCACACAGAGCGCATCTGTCGGAGCCCACACAAGTGATAGTATTCATCAGAAGCTCCGGAGAGGAAGTGTGTGTGTGTGTGTGTGTGTGTGTGTGTGTGTGTGTGTGTTTTCACTGTGTAACGTCTACTGTCTTAAAAGATTTTTATATTGCTGTAACGATGTTTTTTGTTGGTCCAAATGATGAAATAGCTTAATAGTAAATCAGTCATAGAAAATTTGACCAAGTTTAAAAGTCTGTAGATTTTCCAAACTCTAAAATTATGTTCCAAATCTTATTTGATATAAAAAAATATATATTTTTGTAGGTATTCCTGTAATTCTTAAAGAACCCTTACACGCTGCTTATCTGCTAAACCTTTACATTGGACTACAATAAGGTGATGAACCAGCATGTCGTCCTTACTCCTCTTACAAACATGTACTGTGTAACTGCTGAGACAAATTTCTGTTGCTTTTTAAAATAGAAGAGAAGCGAAGCTTCTTTCCCTGGTGTTATCTCCTGGGTTCGTCCCCGGGGAAGATCAGGACCAGGAGAATCATGCAGCAGGCTTCACACTGGAAAATCACCACAAGTTTTTCCTCTCTCCATATGGCAGCCATTTGTCTTGAGGAGTTCTACCAGACATAATATGAAAAAAAGGAACAGAACGCACTGGGACGTGATCTCTAGAGGACTGGTGTCCTTCACATTCAAGAGAGAGAGAGAGAGAGAGGGAGAGAGAGAGAGAGAGAGAGAGAGAGAGAGAGAGAGAGAGAGAGAGAGACAGAGACAGAGAGAGAGGGAGAGAGACATAGAGAGAGAGAGAGGGAGAGAGACAGGGAGAGAGACAGAGAGAGAGAGAGACAGAGAGAGAGCAAGAGAGAGAGAGAGAGACAGAGAGAGAGAGAGGGAGAGAGAGAGAGAGACAGAGAGAGAGAGACGGAGAGAGCGAGAGAGAGAGAGACAGAGAGAGAGAGAGACAGAGACAGAGACAAGAGAGAGACAGAGACAGAGACAAGAGAGAGAGAGAGAGAGACAGAGACAAGAGAGAGAGAGAGTAAGAGAGAGAGAGGGAGAGAGGGAGAGAGAGAGAGACAGAGACAGAGAGAGAGACAGAGACAAGAGAGAGAGAGAGGGAGAGAGACAGAGAGAGTAAGAGAGAGAAAGAGAGAGAGAATGTCTGCAAGTAAACGGTGACACATGTCTGGAGAACTCATGTAGGCCTTAATAAAAACAGGCTCAGGAAGCTAATGCCATCTGTTTGTTCATGCTGGACTGGAACTATCAGCAACTAACAGAATGACAACGGAAAAAGAAATAAATGATTTAGATGTAAAGTCAAGGAGATGATCGTCAATCCAGCTTAACGTTTCAGGCAGCGTTCAGCGAGTTCTGTGCTAAAACCTAGAAGGCTGTGAGTTCAAATCCAACATTAGGCCCTCGAGCAAAACTTTTAACCCCCAAAGGCTTGGCTATGTGCTCGGATTATGTTCTGTGGCTTTGGATAAAAAACGTCTGCCAAGTCCATAAATGTAAACGTTGAGCTAGAAGCACTGATTCAGGGAAGAAAATCCTGAATAATGTACCATCCCTTTTATCTCTTTTTTTTCTTTATCCCCCTCTGTTTCGTCTTTTTTCTCCCCAGTCTCTTCCAAACCCTTCCATGTGTGCAAAAAGGATCATAATTAACATTTGCCCAATTCGCTAAGGGACACGCATTCTAAGCCCTTCCTTCCTGCTGCAAGTGGAATTCTCATTAAGTCGTAACTACTTTTCAAGAGCAACATTCCTGCTCAGAATGCCAGGTCTTTCCAGCAGACCCAGCAAAAAAAATTCATTTCTTAACTGTGATTTAATCGAAACTGCTTTGACCTGTCATGAAATGGCTTAATAAAGTAAGGCACGGAGGGTCATGTGACTTTAAGATTTAAGTTGCCTCCGATGGCAAGTTAGCGCCTTGCATGGCAGCTCTGCTACCATTGGTGTGTGAGTGTGTGTGTGAATGGGTGAATGAGACACAGTGTAAAGCGCTTTGGATCCAAGTGCCTTGGATAAAAAAGCGCTATATAAGTGCGCCATTTACCATTTTTAAGATGTTTTGGATGACAGGTTATAACCTCCATGTAGAGGCATCAGTTCTAAATAAATAAATTTGCATATTTGGAGTGTATATTTCTTGTTCTTTTTAAAATCACTTTTATTAAGGGAGAGAGAGATTGCCTGATTTGACCTTTTAAGCCTCAGGGGAATTTTCGCATTGTTTATTGTTATTGTGAGTATAACGGAGGCCAAGGATCTGTTGGAGCAACCTGATGCTCTGCTCTCCCGTGCTCCTCAGTCCTGGCCATGTTCTCTCTCTTTACCTGGACGGAATGGAGGAGACTGGGCTAATTAGGATTCAGCACTTCCCTACTTGGCTGGCTCATTTACTAATTTGTCTGGCTCCTTTCCTCCTTCCCTTCGGCCTGTAAAATGATCCTTCTACATAATTTGCCACCTCCCCCCCGTCTTCCCCCAAAAGGTAATAATCTAATCCTGTAAGAACCACAGAGAGGAAAGCTGGAGGCACAAAATCTAAACACGGAAGGCCGTGTCTTCTCGTTGAAGGGTGCAAACACACCCACATGCACAACGACGCGTGTAGGAAAACCGGCACAGTCGTAGCAAGCGATCCAAACATTAGATATGTATTACATTACATTTATTCATTTAGCAGATGCTTTTATCCAAAGCGACTTACTAATGAGACACACTCACACACCAATGGTAGCAGAGCTGCATGCAAGGTGCTAGCTTGCCATCGGGGGCCTTCGGCATGGGATCACCCGGGCCGGGATTCGAACCACCAACCCTACGATTAGTGGATTAGTGGACAACCCGCTCTACCGACTGAGACACAGCCGCCCTATATTAGATATCTGACTCATGTTCACCTACGTTCAAATACAAACACGGGCCACGTTAGTTCACACAAGACACTACACTGTTTTCTACAGTGTGATTTGGATGATTTGCAAGAAGTCATCGTGTCTTTCTGTTTGTCTCACGTTGGCTCTCGTCCTGTGCTGACCAGCAGCTCACTGGTGCATGGGGATGACCGAGGGGCCAAACATGGACCGGAGGCACGCTTCTAGACTTGTGGATGAGGCAGAAAATGCATTATGGACTGTAATGGTTGGCTGATCGCTCCCATTCATGCCATGAGCTGCTCACAAAAGAAGCAGGGCTGAGTTCAAATAATACATCTGCTCCTCCCTACTGACCCTAACCCCCTCCCGGGCCTGTTTAGATGTTCATGAGGCACTATTGGTGGAAGGACAGAATGTGTGACCGCTATTCTGGGCCTGGGGTTATGTACCAGTGGTGAACAGCAGGATGACTTCCTGTGTTCTATAGAACATGCCTGAAAGGCGGAACGTAGATGCAGCATTTATCATCCAGACGAAGGCAGAGCTTTAGGAAGCATTGCACTTTTTTTAATGAGCATTAATTCATTTGAAGATTAGACGAATCAGTTACATATGATCAGAAGCAACCTGAAAATGTTTTTTTGTTGTTTGTTCTCCAAGAATGTCCAAGGCACGTCAGGAAACTTTCAGACAGGAAAACAGCATTTTCTTCTGTTTTCAAAGCTATTACGCAATGCAGCCTGGGTGTCACCACCATAACCCTATTCTGTCTCATATTCCAGATCTCCTGACTCCGACTGTTCTATTCACTTCTTCTTTACAAGGAAATCAGAATGTTTCAAATATTTGTTGTAAAAGAAGTCCACATGATGTAATAGTGGTTATAATGATCACATGGCTACTGCTTTAACATGGAACTGGTGTCTGATACACTGCACCAGCTTCCTCCTACAGCTTCCTCGGGTTGTTTCATGTGTCTTTCACAGTGACCTCACAAGTTCAGACGTTATTAATGAATCACCTCGGGCTATTCTTAAATCCTTTGTTTGCCAAATGCAGGTGTGGACTGAGATTCCTTTCCTGACAACATGGGGTCGCATTTAATTTCTACAACAACCAAGTTTCAGTCCAGTATAACAACAATTACAGACTAATACACACTCAACAATTTTTCTTCTCTTCTCTTCTCCAGTATCTGCTCTCACCTCTTTGCCTTTCTTTCCACACATGTAAGTTTACTAATTTCAAGACATCGGCATAAAAAAAGGATGTTGATGCACTCTGGCTTACCTTTCTCTTTTCCCAAAGCATCTCTCTCTCTCTGTCTCTCTCTCTCTCTCTCTCTCTCTCGCCCTCTCTCTGTCTCTCTGTCTCTCTGTCTCTCTCTCTCTGTCTCTCTCTCTCTCCCTCTCTCTCTCTGTCTTTCTTGCACCATGGTAGACCATCCATCCCTTTAATATGCAGTATGAAGACACACAGGTATGTACATATAGGTATGTAGTTATTTACAAACTATGATGAAACATGATACATGCAGGATTGTATAAATGACTTGTTTACTGCCTCATATGCAGCACACTACATGTTGTTTGTGTGATTCTCCTGATACTCACTAACATTTAACATGTTACCCCTACTTCAAACAACATTCCATGTTTCTCTGACTTCCTCGTAAGTGTGCAACACCCAAACTCTCTCTCTCTCTCTCTCTCTCTGTGTGTGTGTGTGTGTCAGTGAGTGAGACTGATATCAGCACTTGGAGGCTAAATGGAGCTGTACTTCATCCTGGCGGTTTGCTAGGCCCAGCTGGAAGACAGTGCTCATGGCCCAACCTCAAATTCTCATTTGGAAAACAGATAATACAGAACTTCAGCTGGACACAAAGGGTAATATAACCCACATGTGTGAACCAGATTCCTCTGTCTC
>JAFFST010048635.1:3548-24614 GCA_022414735.1 Noturus placidus
CAAAAATTGAACAGGGACTTTAAGTAAACAACATTCTTTGTTAACAGTTTTCTAAGCTACGTTTTTTTTTTACGCTCCGCACATTTACGTTCACCTTTCTGGCACAAACTTCTCGTGTGGGCGGGGCTTAACAGCAATTTACTCTCATTGCCTAGTGAGATTTGGATTGACGGCTCAAGTGTCCAGCTGAGGAGGAAGTTGACCAGGATGACGACGCTCCGTACCGCTTCTGAGAGCTTATCTCGAAAAAACCGTCACATGAGACTTCCTCACATATTAATTACGAACTAAGTAAGTAAGTAATTTCCACTACAAAGTATAAACACTACAACTATATCGAGAACCGCATCCAGAATGCTCTATAAAATTCGCCACACTGAAGTTTTCACTTCCAGGTCAAAGAGCTGTAGATCCTAATCTTATTAGCAAATGAGAGTAAAACTCTGTAAAGCCCCACCCACACGAGAGGTTTGTGTCTCTAGGTTTGCACTAGTATATTTCAGTGAATCTATATCTTAATGTGCAATTTTCAATAATGAAATGAAGTAAAACTGATGAAAGTAAACGCAGGAAATGCCTTGCCTAAAAATATTTCATTTTGTCCTAGGGGTGTGCAAACTTTCATTCAGCTGTAAGTGGAAAAGGTGAAGTGTCCCCAATCTTTTCACATGCAGTGTACGTAACTTGTGTGTAGGATTCACTTACGACTCAAAAACATTTTTTTAACACCGACATTTTATCCATGAGTTTCTGTTCTATGTTGAGACCAAAATAACTCCTGACATTCTGGGGGGAAAAAAAAACACTAAACAAAAAGTATGTGTCATTTAGACCTGAATGGCTCAGTGTGTCTTGGATAAACATGACATTCACAATCGCTGTGATAATGAGAAACTATTGCTCAGAGCTGACTCACGCCAAACAACAGTCTTTTTCTTCAGCCGCTGATCCTCAGTGTGAGAAATCAGAGATCCGTCCTGATACAGAACAGCGGCTGGAAAATGCTTCTAAAAGCTTAGTGGAAGTTCAGTAGTGATTATAAGCTGTTTATTCCGTGGCTTCGTACGATGTCCAGTCGGTGCAGTGCAACTTTTGTCTTAGAACATTACTGCAACTTCCCACATTATGTGCTGCGATGTTGCGTATAAACTGCTAAGCGATCGATATTTAAATACCTCTCTATATTATTCATATCTCCACGTTGAAATCAGTGAAGCCCTTTTTCCCTTCATTCACTAGCAGAGGTCTTTCAGTCCGGGTGTGCCACACCAGCACCTGAAAAATCACATTCAAACAATTTTAAGTAAGCGGAAAAGTGCATGAAAATCTGAAAGCTTTTCAGCCTTCATTTTGCAAATATTACAACAAGTGTTCGTGGTATAGTAGTAGTAGTAGAAGTACTCAGTGTCTTGGTCAGTTGGGATAATTTCTCACTTTTACTGTGTATGTACTGTGTTTGTATTCATGTAAAGCTGCTTTGAGACAATGTCTATTGTAAAAAGCGCTATACAAATAAAATTGAATTGAATTGAATTGAATTGAATAGTATAAGTAGTAGAAGTAGTAGTAGTAGTAGTAGTAGTAGTCGAAGTAGTAGTAGTAGTCGAAGTAGTAGTAGTAATAGAAGTAGTAGTAGAAGTAGTAAAAGTAGTAGTAGTAGTAGTAGTAGTAGTAGAAGTAGTAGTAGAAGTAGT
Source organism: Noturus placidus (assembly GCA_022414735.1). Taxonomy (NCBI): domain Eukaryota; kingdom Metazoa; phylum Chordata; class Actinopteri; order Siluriformes; family Ictaluridae; genus Noturus; species Noturus placidus. Next base: position 5,243 of record JAFFST010048635.1, read on the forward strand.
AGAAGTAGTAGTAGTGGAAGTAGTAGTAGAAGTAGTAGTAGTAGTAGTATTAGTAGTCAAAGTAGTAGTAGTAGTATTAGTAGTCGAAGTAGTAGTAGTAGTAGTAGTAGTAGTAGAAGTAGTAGTAGAAGTAGTAGTATTAGTAGTCGAAGTAGTAGTAGTAGTAGAAGTAGTAGTAGTAGTAGTAGTAGTAGTAGTAGAAGTAGTAGTAGAAGTAGTAGTAGTAGTAGTATGAAGTAGAAGTAGAAGTAGTAGTAGTAGTAGTAGTAGTAGTAGAAGTAGTAGTAGAAGTAGTAGTAGTAGTAGTAGTAGTAGTAGTAGTAGTCGAAGTAGTAGTAGTAGTAGTATTAGTAGTCGAAGTAGTAGTAGTAGTATTAGTAGTCGAAGTAGTAGTAGTAGGAGTAGTAGTAGTAGTAGTAGTAGTAGAAGTAGTAGTAGTAGTAGTAGTAGTAGTAGTAGTAGTAGTCGAAGTAGTAGTAGTAGTAGTAGAAGTAGTAGTAGCAGTAGTAGTAGAAGTAGTAATAGTAGTAGTAGTAGAAGTAGTAATAGTAGTAGTAGTAGTAGTAGTAGAAGAAGTAGTAGTATAAGTAGTAGTAGTAGTAGTAGAAGTAGTAGTAGCAGTAGTAGTAGAAGTAGTAATAGTAGTAGTAGTAGTAGTAGTAGAAGAAGTAGTAGTAGAAGTAGTAGTAGTAGTAGTAGAAGTAGTAGTAGTAGTAGAAGTAAAGTAGTAGTAGTAGTAGTAGTAGTAATAGTAGAAGTAGTAGTAGTTTTAAATATCATCTCAAAACTTTAGACACATTTTTACATAATCGGAACAGAAACAATGCTAATGGGTTCACCTTTGTACAGTTAGCAGCCTTGGGCTCCAGCTCGCTGAGAGTGACCAGCTCTCCCAGCAAACTGCTCTCCTGGTATCCTCCTTTAACACCGTTCAGCTTAAAACAGGCCTGAGGTTTACTGAGGATGAGCTGGAGGTTGATGGCGAACCCTGCCATGTCGATCGCAAACGGCCGGTGAGGGTCGAAGACGGTGCTCCAGCCATACACTTTCCCCAGGCTGTTGATTTTAGGCGACTCGTAACGTAGGCCACCTACAAAGGCAACGGGCCAGACGGAGACCTTCTGGGTCGAACGCATCTACAGTATGGTGAGGGGGAAAAAAAGACACAAGACAGCTTTAGATTATGCATTCACCCTCCAGAATTATTGGCACCTTTTTTTGTCACCCCTAAAGATTTTAAACAAATTTTCATCTTTTAAAACAAAAGGCCTCAGGAACTGTTTCCCCGGGATGTAAATATGAAGTTACACACCTGTAAAATGGCCTTCAACACAAAACCTATAAATGGCTAATTGGGAATTTGCAAGAAATTAGGCACTATCTCTCTGTCCTCCAGAGTTCTGAGGCACAGTAGGTTCTCTTTTTCATGAAGGGTGAAATATTGTTGATGCCGCTGTCCCACTGTTCAATTTAAATTTCAGATATCTATATTTCAGCAACTCTGTAGAAAACATTTTTCATCCAGCTAGCTCCTCTAGCTTAGGACGTTAACAAATTTCTGTTCTTCTCACCTCCTCAAACAGCTCCAAGCTGTACGTGTTGTCGTCGTCAGCAAAATACACAACCCCCTGTTGTTGGGCTTTTCTGCCAAGATTTTCTCGGAGCCAGCGCAGCCCGAGGTTCCTCTGCACTGTTCCACGTGGTACACGACGACCCCTTGCCTCCCTGCGCATCCGGTGCATGCGTGGCGTCTCCACATTCAGGTGCGTGTAATTGATCACGGAGCTCCTCAGCAGTCTGGAGACGAGCGGTGTCCTGCGTGGAGAATCTTCCACAACAATCCAGTGGAGGTTAGGGACATGCAGGAGCGTGTTGGTGAGGCGCGTGAGCTCAGCTTTCTGCACGGCTCGGGTGTAGGTAGGCGTGATGACGTGGATGGTGGGCAGCAGGTCGGACCACAGTTGAGGACGCCCAAATGAACGTTCTCGGAGGACGCTGTTGTCCGTGATGCATTTTTCTTTGAGTTGATTTCTTCGTACATTGATGCTGATGACCTCATGCCTACCATCTGTGAGACGAGTAATAAATAAACCGGAATCAAAAATGAGCAGCAATGCAATACCAAAGCGAGACAAAAGTACAAAATCAACGATCATGGGCCTGCTGTTTATTACTTACTTTACATGATATACCAGGATATTTAAAAAAGAGGAATAAAACACAAGAGGGCGCTGTTATTGGAAAATAATCAATGATGGGGTTGTGTGATGAAGTGGAGTTACTGTTACTACTTCGATTTTCTCAGTGTTTTATTCCTCTTATACCAAACCAATTTGCCAATTATTAAAATTTTTTTAACTTATTAATTAACACTGTGGTAGATTTTATCCATTTAAAGATGCATTTAATGTTGTGAAACATTATAGAACTCATAGCAATTTGGAGACAGATGATTTAAATATTTATTTACTCTTGTGTGTGACGGGCTGTTGCGTGGCAGGACCCTGATGCCACATGTTGATGAGTAAAGTCCATGGCAGCACAATTAGCACTAGCGCAAGGACGTCTCGTCGCCTCAGCATATCCAAGTCCGGCTCTACGCCATGCCATAAGCTAATGATGAGGGACATACAATCATCATATGGTCATTCTATAGGGAGAGAAGGACAAAATTTTCAGTAAATTTCTTAGCTGTCTTACTCTATTTCTGAAAGATTAACCAGCCGTGAGCTTGCAGTAGTTAATACTAATTAATGCTAAGAAATGCAAAAATCCATTACATACAACAATATGTTATAAATACAGTATAACCCTAAGCTGCAATCTGCAGGGTCCAAGCACCAATTGAGGTCCAAAACAAACCCAAAGTGGCCAGTTACATAACTATAGATTAACATACTGATGGGTTGCGTAATAGCAGCTCAGTGGTGACCGTGTTTTTTTTTTTAAGCAGCCCAGTAAACATCAAAAATCCACTAACCAAATTTCATTGGACATAAAGTGCTTGAGAAACACTTATTTGAAATTTACTCCACCACCAGTGCATTTCCACACCCCAAAATTTGCAGACGTCCTTAGAATCTTGACCAAGTACCATAAGAATCTATTCAAGCAATCCCAAATTACAGCTGTTTAAGTGAATTAAGCTCTGCCCAACCAGAGTTGATTGGCCCGTGGCACCCATGTCGTTTATAAATCTCAAAATCCTTTAGATAACTCTTGAGGCATTGACTCTGCTGAGTGACTTGACACCAGTTTTATAAAGATATGCCAAAAACTCAAGGACTAGTTACATTTACATTTACATTTATTCATTTAGCAGACGCTTTTACCCAAAGCGACTTACAAATGAGAGTTTATAAAAGGAGGTTTCATGTATTATTATGCAAATTATCTTGAAATTGATGTGAGCTGAGATAAATGGTGCAAATCGCATATTTGTTCTCACTAAGCCAAGGAATCAGAGAGAATAAAAGATTTTGTGTCTAGGACAAAAGGTAAGATGTATTATTAGGGGGCCAAGCACTTGTTTTTCTCTGCTAAAATTGAATAATTTACAATTTGGAAAATTTAGCTAAATAGTTTGGATTGCAAATTTGTTCTCATTACAGTGAGTTAAGGAATCAGCAGAAAAAAAATAATTTTTTCTTTAGGAACAATGGTTCTCAAGCCACTCCGTTTTAGTGGAGAAAAAGAAGTGCTCGGCCCCTTATTAAATATGCTAACCTATGCCAAAGGAATCACGAAAGACAAAACAGACATGAGACACATTGAAATCGTTATCCAAGTTCAAGACTGAGTTTGCAGAGCAGTCCAATGTCCAATTAATTAGACCTACTGAACGATAACATGACAAAAGGAACTTTAAAGATATTAAAATAAATAAATAAAAGAATATGAATATGAACAACTCACGTGTTCAGGAGGACATGCTGGAGGAAGCAGTTGTGCATTTCCAATGTATCAAGGATCTGTAAGGAGTACCAGGTCAGTAGAACAGTATAGGGCTTAGCATTGCCACCTCACAGCGCCAAGGAGTTTGTACAAAGTGTTTGATGTTCTCAACATGTCTGTGTGGGGTTGCTCTGGGTTTTTTCCAGTTTCCTCCAACCTCCCAAAAACATGACAGTAGGTGGATTTGGACTGCCCCTAGGTATGAATGTGTGTGTGAGTGTGTGTGTCTGATGCACCCTGTGATGTATATTCCATGCAGGGTATATTTCTGCCTGGCAACCCTGACCAAGATGAAGTATTTACTTCAGACGAACGAATGAAAATAATTTCCGGTAATGATTTCTGTATCTGTATCTATCTAAGTAACGTGTAAATGATTATTATTATTATTTTAAATCAGCCATACTCACGAACCATGTTTACGTCCTGTCCCTCTGCAATGCTTGTATGCGTCTGTCAGCTTGAGAGGGACTCCAGCCTGGCACTGAGGCCGGTGCGGGGGCAGACGTGTGCAGTGCCAGAGCCTGTGGAGACGAGAAAAATCATCCCTCTGGAAGAATGTCCCCTCTCATCCAAGCAACAAAGGCACCGATTGTGGACGCTGATGGAGACTGGCAAAGCGGAACAAAGAGAATAAAATACAGCCTAACAGGCTCAAGATCTCCTCAGTCAAGTGTTTGAAAATATGAGAGTGCGTTTTTGTCTTTCACATCACGTGGCTTGGAGAGAGCGGGGGCTTCTGGATGAGCGCTGTATTATGAATATGCATGAAGCCTTCGGTGGGGAAGATGTGAAGGACTACGCTGGTATACAGCCTGCACTTGGGAGCTTTCTCTATTCGTTTCAGCAATGAAGATGCAGGAGGTCCCACACACACACACACACACACACACACACAGTTACACAGAGAGTGTTCACTCTAAATGAAGGTCATATGCAAAGTGTCCTGAAATCTCTGAAATATGCTAATTACAACACAAATGACCATGACCACAAGAAAGAAAAAAAGAAAAGAATTCTGGTTCAAACCAGAACCCTTAATATCTCTATTTCAGACGTATTTGTTTGGATTGGATTGCAAGCTGTTTATCAGAAAGAAGCCATGTGCTATGAAGATGTGGAACTCCTCCATTTCTTATCATCTGGCAAGTATTACAGCGGAGCAACAAAAAATGAGGTTCACATAAGTACATAACGCAAGTTAGTTTCTACAGGATAAAAGCTGACCCAAATACTGATCCAGCAAATAAGTACCGCCATCTTTGCACGCAATCTTCTTGCCGAGTTCATCTCAACGTCCTGTTTCATCTGCAGCACTTTGGGTACTCCACTAACCTTTTATTCCATCTTCCTTCATGAGTCAGCTGAGAAGCAATAAGACCTTTAGAGTGAAAAGAGGGATTTCATTCTATTTAAAAACAGTCTGTCACAGCTCCTCTCTCACTTCCTTCTCTCTGCATCTGTCTGTCGCTCTCCTTGGGTCTGTCACTGCTCCTCTCTCACTTCCTTCTCTCTGTATCTTCCTGTCTCTCTCTCTGTCTGTAACTGCTCCAGTCTCTCTTCCTTCTCTCTCTCTCTCTCTCTCTCTCTCTCTCGCTCTCTCTGTCTGTCACTGCTCCTGTCTCTCTTCCTTCTCTGTCTCTATCTCCGTCTCTCTCTCTCTCTCTCTCTCTCTCTCTCTCTCGCTCTCTCTGTCTGTCACTGCTCCTGTCTCTCTTCCTTCTCTGTCTCTCTTCCTTCTCTGTCTCTCTCTCTCTCTCTCTCTCAGTCTGTCACTGCTCCTCTCTCTCTTCCTTCTCTCTGTATCTCTCTCTCTGTCTGTGTGTCACTGCTCCTCTCTCTTCCTTCTCTCTCTCTCTCTCAGTCTGTCACTGCTCCTCTCTCACTTCCTTCTCTCTGTATCTTCCTGTCTCTCTCTGTCTGTCACTGCTCCAGTCTCTCTTCCTTCTCTCTCTCTGTCTCTCTCTCTGTCTCTCTCTCTCTCTCTCTGTCACTGCTCCTGTCTCTCTTCCTTCTCTGTCTCTATCTCCGTCTCTCTCTCTCTCTCTCTCTCTCTCTCTCTCTCTCTCTCTCTCTCCCGCTCTCTCTGTCTGTCACTGCTCCTCTCTCACTTCCTTCTCTCTGTATCTTCCTGTCTCTCTCTCTGTCTGTAACTGCTCCAGTCTCTCTTCCTTCTCTCTCTCTCTCTCTCTCTCTCTCTCTCGCTCTCTCTGTCTGTCACTGCTCCTGTCTCTCTTCCTTCTCTGTCTCTATCTCCGTCTCTCTCTCTCTCTCTCTCTCTCTCTCTCTCCCGCTCTCTCTGTCTGTCACTGCTCCTGTCTCTCTTCCTTCTCTGTCTCTCTTCCTTCTCTGTCTCTCTCTCTCTCTCTCTCTCAGTCTGTCACTGCTCCTCTCTCTCTTCCTTCTCTCTGTATCTCTCTCTCTCTGTCTGTGTGTCACTGCTCCTCTCTCTCTCTTCCTTCTCTCTGTATCTCTCGCTCTCTCTCTGCTTATGTAACCGTGACTGATGTGAGAGCTCTTTGGTGGGCTGCTATAAAGACTGCTGGCGTGTTTACACCCACGTGGTCGTGTCCCAATTTTACTCAAAAGATCCCCAGGCACTAGTTTATCTTCCAAATCCAATTTTCTAAGTCCAGAAATAGACGTGTATTTCCATATCTGAGTGAAGCTAACTCTATATTGTTTCGTTTTCCCTACAAATATAAAACGTCTACAAATATAAAATATTTAACAAGGAAACTTGCATGCAGAGACTCGGATGAGTCAGAGTGCATGTTTTAAAAACCATCCTAGCAGAAAGATTATTATTGAAAATAACAGTATTTACCTGTAAGGCTCCCTCAAGGTGATTTAGACCATTTCTGCTCGTTCCCATTCAGCTGCTTTAAGATGCAAAACCAGACCAGATCACTAGCTCCTTAAACTGAACCACCCTCTGACGCATTCAGTGTCAATTTTGATACATTACATATTTCTCGTATCTTGTCTCAGTATTCTGTCCTGTTTAAATTACTGAAGTGGAAAGTCTTCTTCTTTTTGAAGTGGAATCTCTTTTTTTTTTTTTTTAGAAACAAAGCGGTTCTTAGAAAAGATGAAGTTCTTAGAAAAGACCATCTTAAGTTCCTAAAAAGAAGAACACTACTCCAGACACAGACCCATGATCATCACACGAATAGCACAAAGAACATACTATCAATATGGGGCTGAGGTGTTGCTTCTCGGTAGACATATGCGCTATTGCTCATCCTATCTTTTTCTTCGTCCTCGAGCAGAGAGACCTACACTCTCTCCTCATTTTAATTTTGTATGAGAGCTGAGTCAGACTTGCAAGATGCTTAATAAACCTATGACCTAACCTAGCCACACACACACTCACACACACACACACGAAAGCCTGTGTATGTGTGTGGCGTGGATTCAGAAGACTTGAGACCTATGTAGGTGTGTGTCATCCCTATCCACATATACACAAATAGAAAAACTATTTTGCAGTCTGGTTGCTGTTAACAACATGATTATTTATTTATTTTTATTTTTATTAAAGACGTGTGTGCCCTGCGATGGACTGGCACCCTGTCCAGGGTGTACCCCGCCTTGTGCCCGATGCCTCCTGGGATAGACTCCAGGTTCCCCGTGACCCTGAAAAGGAGTAAGCGGTTGAAGATGGATGGATGGATGGATGGATGGATGGATGGATGGATGGATGGATGGATGGATGGATGGATGGCTGGATGATTCGATCACTATCACGAGTGTGTCATTATGTTTGGCTGGTCATGGAGATCAATAGGCAGTCTTAACCCTTCCCTAACTATTGGCACCAAGCCACTGTTGCCTTGAACTTCCCCTTGAATGCCAGGTTCTGAAGAGAACTGGAGCAGGACTAAAATAAACCCTGTGAGTTCAAATTCAAACGCACGAGCCAACTGGAAATACATGCTATTTTAAGCTTAACCCTGCACTACCGTGAACATTTGCATGTGTGTGATTTCGGATCACGATTTAATCATTCAAATCTGTTTCACAGTAAAAGAATCATAAGAATTGTGTGTGTGTGTGTGTGTGTGTGTGTGTGTGTGTGTGTGTGTGTGTGTGTGTGTTTCCCTTCGTGATGAAAACAATAGCACGCTGCATGCGCGCGTGATGCACCATGGCGCAGCGCGATGATTGACAGCTCGGCAGCCAATCATAGCCCAGATCAGGGATTTAGGGCGGGCGTTCCTCCTCGAGCAAGCGATTCTCAGCTATGTGTCCCGAGAAGATGGAGGTACATTTTATTTCATCCCCCAATAAATTACCAGTTAAATTCATTTAATCAGGTTTTAAACCGTAAACATGTGTGTATGAAAATTGTGCGTGTCTATATATAGTTATATCGTAGCGTCTGCATGTCCTCGAACGATTCACTGAATCAATTCTGGTTTTTCCAGTGTAAATATATACATTTCAAATGTAACCCGCAGTTTCCTGTTGTGGTATTACCTGTTCTGTGTTTACATAATTACGAGAAAGAGAATGAAGTCGGCTCTAATTTGTGAGAAATAATTAAACCAATTTAATGGCGCTGACGGATAAACGATTCGACTCATTTTTCAACGACTCGTTTACGCGAATCGATTCTGCGATTCGCGTCTCAAGCTGGAGGAAATCTCAACATTGGCAATTATTCTACTTATTGTTATAATTCTTTTTTTTAATCATTTTAAATAATTTCATAGACATTTCTCATTTTGTTCCGTCAATGTTTTTTTTTTTTTTTTTGCCTTAGGCTTTCTTTTTAATAGACAAGAAATGTTATTGACACTGTGGAAGTTGTTTAAACAAACAGGCCATTATTGTGTTATTCTGGTTTATTTCGTGGTCTGGTTTATTTCATGATACACTGGAGACATTCAAGATGTTTACATGCCGCTTTAGAGGGGAGTTTTGTAGAAGTAGTATGTGGTTTTGATGTCTGCTTTGAGAAGTGAATCAGATGAATCAAGTAGCAGAGTTTGATTCATATAACGAGTCAAATGTGCCAAGTGAGCTGTAACTCAGACCGCAGACGAGAGTTATAGTGTGCATGTACAGATGGTGGCAAATGTGAGGACCAGAAATATCTACCTCTGTTTGCTGTGCCTGCAAGGACAAGGTGAATGAATATGAACATCAGATGTTACGCCAATTTGATGAAACTCCGGACAACCCATCCAACGTCTCGCCTGAGATAACTGAGATTTACGTTTTGTGGTTGATTTTGAAATTTCTTTTACCCCTTTTCTTCCCAACATCTTGCTTGTTCCAGGAGCTTTTGAGAGAGACAAGCCATCTGTGATGAGCACGAGGAGTTCAGATTTGTATAAGAAGACCAGAAGAAGCTGAACGAGCCTCTGATTCTTCTACAACTCCGGGTCTGTCGTGCTTCTCTGTGTGGAGCTGAGATGACTCTTCGGAGACCTATTCACTGAAAGATCTTTTTTATTCTCTTCTTAAAGTCTGTGAAGGTTCTGCAGCATTTCTTTTTTCATTGTCTCAAAAAAATCCTCGTCTCAGTGAGCAGAAACATGGGGGCTGCCGGTTACGGCTATTACCGCACGGTCATTTTCACCTCGATGTTTTTGGGTTACCTGCTGTACTACTTCAACCGGAAAACATTCTCCTTTTTGATGCCGTCGGTTATGGAGGAGATCGAACTAGATAAGGAGGAACTCGGTGAGTCTTGATTGCCGTGAAATCCACCCAAAGTTTGTAAATCGTTTTGTCGGAAGGTGTGCGGACGATCCTTTACTTTCTCTTTAAATTAAATTTGGCAAATATGGACTTATACGTATATATTTTATGAACTTATATGTATATAAGCTGTTTACTTAAAGATGAATGATGATTTTTTTAAAATGATTGCCGGCAGTTTTGTGCGATCCTTAATCGAATCGTCCTATTCCTCTGCCTCAGGTCTGATAACGAGCAGTCAGACTCTGGCATACGCCATCAGTAAGTTCATCAGCGGAGTGCTGTCGGATCGGATCAGCGCCCGCTGGCTCTTCTCCTCCGGCCTCCTCATCGTCGGGGCAATCAACGTGCTCTTCTCTCAGTCCTCCAGCCTCACGGCGTTCACGTTCCTCTGGTTTTTGAACGGCCTCGGCCAGGGATTCGGCTGGCCGCCGTGCGGCAAAGTGCTGCGCAAGGTTAGACGCTTACTAGCTCACATTTCAAGACATTTTGACATAATTAGGTCTTACCCTTGGACGTTTGCCATTACAGAAGGTCAGCGTGCACCTGTTATTGGGAGTCAACAGCACTACAGCTTAAGTTGTATTTAGAACATGTGCAGATCAGGTGTCACATACAGTATGTTGGAATTTTTCAAATTTGTATAGAATTTTGCATAGATTATATATATCCCCCCCACCTTTCGATATTATGGGCTGTTTTGTGTAGATTTGTGATATTTATAACAGGGGAAAATACTTATGCAAAGTTTGTATGCAAGGGTTGAGTATAAATAGGCTTTTGGAATGTCTTGTGTTACAAAGAGTGGTATTTACTCACTCACTCACTCACTCACTCACTCACACACACACACACACATACTGCTGAGAAAACCCATATCAAGATCTCCACTGAGATTTCGGTTTTCAGTTCAAACCTCTGAATGGGTTTATGGTTTAGTAATATCCTTGTCTGGATTTCAGTACAGCAAGAAATATATGTACATAAAAATTCTCATGAAATACATTTCAGCAATATTTATAGTGACTCGGTAAAAAAAAAATCCTCCCTGGTTTTCCCGCCGCAGTGGTTCGAGCCGTCTCAGTTTGGCACGTGGTGGGCCATTCTGTGCTGCAGCATGAACCTGGCTGGGAGTTTGGGTCCCATCATCACCACACTGCTGGCTCTGTACTACAGCTGGAGGAGCATCATCTGCGTCTCCGGTGTGATCTGCATGGCCTTTGCTTTCGTCTGCCTGCTGCTGGTGAAGAACGAGCCCAGAGACGTGGGTCTGCCCAGTATCCAGGCTGGCACCACGAAGGGCAAAGGCAAAAAAGGAAGTAAGGGCTCGATAGTAATTTTCTCCGCTACAGCCGATACTCTCACACATTTTCCTTTCCTTTCCCATCCTGCTGCGTGATGCCTTCCAACTAAATAAATAAGCATTTCGTTACTTTGAGCAGAACGACTTTACATTCAAAATTACTTTCCAAGTCAAAACACGACATTCAGCTCAGAGATATACTGTATACTTGCCTTGACAACAGGCCACACCTCTCGGGAAACTGTCTCAACCAACTCTCTTGTGTTTCCTCTCACTGAAGCCCTGAATGATGAGAGCACATTGAAAGACTTCCTGTTGTCTCCATATCTGTGGGTTTTGTCCTTCGGTTACCTGGTGGTGTTCGGGGTGAAGATCGCGTGCACCGACTGGGGGCAGCTGTTTCTCATGCAGGAGAAAGGCCAGTCGGTCATGATGGGTATGACCGCAGCACCTTCGCCAAAACTTTTTTAGCTTTTAGCGTTAAAGAGATATTTTCACAAAGTATTTTCGCAAACAGAATCCAACATGAACTACTCACATAGTAGTTATTGTTTTAATGCGTTGGAATCATAGAGCTCGTTTTTAATAAAATGTAGAGTTATATTAACTATAATCAGATATATAGTCATGCCCTTGCTTCTTTTTCGTAGGCAGTTCGTACATGAGTGCCCTGGAGGTCGGAGGTTTCGCCGGTAGCATCGCGGCAGGCTTCATCTCCGACAGAGCCGTTGCCCGGGTGTGTGTGTGTGTGTGTGTGCGTGTATGCGTGTGTAACCTGTCTTTGTCCTGGAGAGCAATCTGTAATGGCTTAACAGCATAAATTAATCAAAAATGTTTCATTGCGGTTTAAACAGCAAGGACTGGGGTCACATGGCAACCCTCGTCATACACTCCTCTTAACCATGATGGCAGGCATGGCCGTGTCCATGTATCTCTTCCGAGTCACCATCACTCCGGATGTTCAAGAAGTATGCCGTCTGAATTGAATGCTACTTTATTTTGTATCGAATACCTTTCGAACGTGATTCTCACATTTATACATTATTGCTAGTATTAATGAAGCATTCTCTTAATCTCACTCTATGTTCTTGAATTGTACTTTTTTCTTAAAAAAAAATTGGTAATAAGTATTCAACTAGCACAGATGTAGCACTCGCATTTTTTTATGACTTTATGTTTATCTCTGTTTGATGCATTTTACTTAATCTTATATTTTCTGATCGGTTCCCTCAGGAAGCTCCACTCTGGGTTATCGTTCTGCATCCAGTCTCTGTCCTCACTGGGCTGTCTGAGAAAGAGGTACGGATATCTCTGATTTAATCATATTTATTATATATATTTATATATATGTTATAATAGATGCATATTGATGCAAATGTCGATACAAGTCCAGTGATCAAAAGTATTTAAAAAATGCTATTACTGAGTCAATACGATGCGATGTCGAGCTGTTTGTTTATGACCCTTACAAGAGGCCACACCTCCTTCATGAGAACCCCACACTCCCCCTAGAAGCCACGCCTCTTTTCATAGCGCTGTTCTTTTAAATGAGAGTAAATTCCTGTCTTTCCTTCCACCCAGCTGTGGATATTGACTCTCGGTGCTGCGTTTGGATTCTCGTCGTACGGCCCGATCGCGCTGTTTGGGGTGATCGCTAGCGAGAGCGCTCCCTCGAACTTCTGTGGGACATCACATGCCATCGTAGCACTTATGGCGAACGGTATATCTTACGTGCAATTCACTTACATCTTTAGATTTATATATATATATATATATATATATATATATATATATATATATATATATATATATATATATATACTCAGAATAGTAACATGACATCAGATCAGTTAATACAAAATAAACAGTGTTGATGTCAGGAGTGTGTGCAGATAGGAGTGGATGTAAGACTACCACTAAAGCGACCATTTAGTGTTATATTTAACACCAATGGTCAATTTGATCACTTTTTATTTCACCTTGCAATTCTACATGCACCTGATGGTCATCTTTGTAATCTGAATATGACTTTTGGTATAGTTAAATTTGTCTGACTAGTATACTTGGCGTGAAGTGTTCATAAATGCTTTTGCTGTGTGTGTAACAGTCGGCGCATTTCTTGCCGGCCTGCCTTTCAGCACCATCGCCAAGCACTACAGCTGGGACACGGCCTTCTGGGTAGCAGAAGTGACTTGCACCCTGACCACTGTTTGGTTCTTCATGCTGCGCAACATGCGCACAAAAATGGGACGAGTGGACAAAAAGAAAGACTGATCAACACACACCGAACACAACACACTACTCAAACCCCGCCAATGTGAACCTTGCTACAGCAGCAATCGATTATCATCTCCGCTCAGAAAGAACACTCTTCGTTAAATGTACTTGTACTGTTAGTTGTAAGCTCATCTGAGTGAGGTTGTCACGGCTAAAGTTCTACACTTGCACCTGGAACGATGTGGGATGACAGCCAGAGAGCCACGTTTGAGACGTGTGATCCTGAGTGGCTCAGCTTTGTTGTCTGTGGATTTTGCTGCTCTTTGGATGAAAGAGTGTTCTGAATAAATAACCATACACTAAAGTACATTACTACATTGTGTATGTGTGTGTGTGTGTTTGTGAAAGACCGTGAGCATGTCCAAAACTGAAAACAATAGAAGCTGGAAGTGAGCGAGCTAAAAATAAAAATAAAAGCTCACGTGCATTCACGTTGTTAAAGGGAACTCTGACTATGAAGACTTGTATGGTTTATTAGATTAACACTGACATCTGCTATATACAGTACATCTTCTATACGAAAACATTGATGTCAGTTTTTTTTAAATAAACAAATAAAATTCTTGCTCTCATAGGCCGCCATTGCTGTTTACGTCACGATGCCTTCTGGGTAGTGACGTCAAATGCTTGCAAACGTCTTGAATCTCCAGCGACATAAACATGTCTTCAGCCTTTTCAATTTGAACCCGAGCATAACGTAAGCGAGAAGGCTAATCTAGATGTTACTCAAAATGTCCATCAAAATGAAAACGATCAGAGAGGGCGATAAAATTGGCGGTGTCTGTTTAGCAACTGCACGTCTATGCCGACCGAGAGCGTTTGTTGTTCAGGGTAAGCGTATGGATTAAACTATCGTTTTATGATGAAACGTATTCTAATATTAATCAATTTAGAGATTATCAGCCATCTTGCTGTCGTATACTTTATCCTGTTCAAATTCCGCCAGCGCAATCTCGCCACGTTATGAGCAAATCTGTGCTATCTACACAGCTTCTGTGTGTATAAATATACTCGTAGCCTTGGAAAGCTATGATTCTTGTGATTGCAACTACAATCAACAATCTCTGTCAGACCACCAACATACATACAAACACTTATGAAACAGAGGCAACTCACCTAAGCATTATAGTAATCTACTGATCCATAACATCCTGACAAAAACTTGTTACACTGGCAAGTCCAAACAATCCAATTATTTAAAAAATATTTAATCCACCTCTTAGTGGTTAGCACGTCCGCCTCATACCTCCAGGGTCTGGGGTTCGTATCCCGCCAGGGCCATGTGTGTGTGGAGTTTGCATGTTCTCCCCGTGTGTTGGGGTTTCCTTTGGGTACTCCGGTTTCCTCCCCCAGTACAAACACATGCATGGTAGACTGATGGGCGTGTCTAAAGTGTCCGTAGTGTATGAATGTGTGTGTGAGTGTGTATGTGATTGTGCCCTGTGATGGACTGGCACCCTGTCCAGGGTATACCCCGCCTTGTGCCCCATGCTCCCTGGGATAGGCTCCAGGTTCCCCGTGACCCTGAAAAGGAGTAAGCGGTTGAAGATGGATGGATGGATGGATGGATGGTTAGGTAGGTACAACGTTAGGGTACATTGCAAAAAACATCATCTTTAGCAAGTGAAAATATATACAATATTGTCAAATTTAGTTAGTATTTGTTCATAAGCAATTAAGCAAATACGATTATTAAACCCATTTCAAGACATTTGGAACTAATCACGAGTTGCTTCTGGGGAACATGGTGTCTTATGGGTAAGCATGGTGCCTCACACCTCCAGGGTTAGGAGTTCAAGACCTAGAAAATTTGAGCCAAAAGATTCACAGCGTGGCCTTCTGTTCATGCTGCGGGGCCTATTAGCTGATTCTTGAGTGCAACCACATGTGTATGTGATTGTGCCCTGTGATGGACTGGCACCCTGTCCAGGGTATACCCCGCCTTGTGCCCGATGCCTCCTGGGATAGACTCCAGGTTCCCCGTGACCCTGAAAAGGAGTAAGCGTTTGAAGATGGATGGATGGATTAATCCACCTTTCAAAAGAGATAAAACTGTGCATGTACTCCAAATGGTTCAAGAACAGCTTTAATTTTACTTTGGGTGCGCCTTGGCTAAGCATTTTAGGCTAATTTTGCAGGAGATTTACGTTATGAGAATATACCGTAAAACCACACTAACAAAATGCTTATGGGTTTGATAATATTTACACGTATCCCCTGTATCACCGCACACAAGACCTAGAAAATTTGAGCCAAAAGATTCACAGCGTGGCCTTCTGTTCATGCTGCGGGGCCTATTAGCTGATTCTTGAGTGCAACCACATGTGTATGTGATTGTGCCCTGTGATGGACCGGCACCCTGTCCAGGGTGTACCCCGCCTTGTGCCCCATGCTCCCTGGGATAGGCTCCAGGTTCCCCGTGACCCTGAAAAGGAGTAAGCGGTTGAAGATGGATGGATGGATGGATGGATGGTTAGGTAGGTACAACGTTAGGGTACATTGCAAAAAACATCATCTTTAGCAAGTGAAAATATATACAATATTGTCAAATTTAGTTAGTATTTGTTCATAAGCAATTAAGCAAATACGATTATTAAACCCATTTCAAGACATTTGGAACTAATCACGAGTTGCTTCTGGGGAACATGGTGTCTTATGGGTAAGCATGGTGCCTCACACCTCCAGGGTTAGGAGTTCAAGACCTAGAAAATTTGAGCCAAAAGATTCACAGCGTGGCCTTCTGTTCATGCTGCGGGGCCTATTAGCTGATTCTTGAGTGCAACCATTTAAGTCATTAACTCAGAGCATTGCGCATGTCACGTAAAGCCGTTAAATATGTATTAAATATTCATTTAAAATAATGAACATATTTCATTTAAGTAGGAGAGGGCAATTATTGCGTGTTAAGGTCTACTAGTCTTCACCGTCGAGGTTCCTTTTAAGATGAATGTGTAGAGCTTTAATTCCATTAGTAGTCTTATTATACTGAAATGATGCAAATGACTGAAGTTAAATGGGTGATATTAAAAATGGATTTAAAAAATATAGCGTGTAGAAGGTAGAAGATGATCCACGAAGTTGACACCAGACATATTTTTTTTTTTTTTGCATTTTATTTCTAACAGCACAAATATGTCAAACATTTCACAAGTACTTCACTTGAAGGTATAGTAGGAATTAGATTTTATGAAAGTGTATTTAGATCAAATCATATGTGACACTTTGATTATTAATAATTGGTATCATCAGTAAGGTGTACAGGGGAACAACGTAGATTAGATTAAAAACACAGGGTTTGAACTTTGAGCTATTTCGATTGACTACAACTATTAATTCATTTCTTATTCCTCATCATTTTACCGGATGTTTGACAAGTGCTTCTCTGCGCAGTGGACCAACATTGCTGGACCTACGCGTCGATCAGCAAGGCCTCCGTGCTGCAATCGAACAGGAACCTGCCGTTCACTTCTTGACTGTTGTCTGGATGTTTAAGAAACTCCAGCACTGCCTCCTTCAGCTCCGGACGAGCGGTCTTTCTGAACTCGACCACCTCGGTCAGGAGGTCCAGAATCCGCTCTCCTTTTTCACTTCCAGGTGTGAAACACTCGGTGATGTCCAACAGGGACTTCAACTTGTAGTTTCGGTAGGGGATTTTTTTGGAATCCAGAAAGATCTTGATGTCTTTGCTTAAAAGGTTCTGGTTTGTATTCTTGTGACACAGCTGATCGTAGAAGGTTATCACTAGCCTGGCCCATGAACATTCCTCTGTGGGGGATACCGTGTGTTAGCAAAGGTCTCACTCATTAATTCCCCACCCTGTACATCAGATTAAAGTAAATCAGTGTCTACTCACCTGAGAGCAGAATAACCAATGCTTTGCCATCTTTGTGCAATAAACTCCGGTAGAAGGAAACCGTGGCCCCTGGATCCTCCACATAGTACAGCATCTGTGAAAAAACAATACCTTAATCTTGAGGTTCTTCTGTTCATAACTTAGCAGTTAATGGCTTGACATACTGCCAGCTACTGTAACGTCTTGAACCCTCAGTCTATCTTTTACATCTTTAACGGTTAAAAATGACCAATGAGCCCAAAAAGAAATTCCAAGCCACGATTAGGCTTAATGACAGACAGTGCATGTTCTCGCATTAAACAAATGCATCTTCTAAGACACGTGAAGCCAGCGGCATCTTTTCAAACTGCTGCTCATACCACGTCACAGGAGATGTAAACTAACTGCTCAGTTCCGTTCACATGTGCTAACAACCATGATTGACTAGCACCATTCAGATCGACATGGAAATATGAAAAGCCGTCCTTTCCGCTCCACTTGTGCCCTCTTGGACCATCAGACCCAAACAACAGTGGCATCATGTGGAAAACTTGTAAGCTACCAATTACAGGGTTGAAACGTTAGAAATGATGCTCGAAAATGGATAACTTTGACCTGAACAGAAACCCAAGCACACTCTCATGTCGCTAATATTACACAAATATGAAATATTATATCATTTGATTAGCTAGCTTCTTTCTAGTATCCCTCTTTTGAAGCACATTTCTAATATTATTTGAAATTGATTAAGAATGAAAAGAAAAGGACAGTAAGGAATACTCAGACATGCATGTACCAACCTGAATCAGATTAATCAAGTGCATCTTTTTGTCAGTGTTTCTCATCTTCCATACCTTTTCGAACTCCGTTGCAGTCATTGTATTCCAACTGGTGGTGAGGTAATCAAAGCCTGGCATCTTCGATATTAAAGCTAGAAGAAAATGTTCCTGCATGAAGTCTATTTTGAAATATTTTATTTGGGGGTTAAAGCAATTTTAATACATAAATTCTTGGAGTGCCCGGAGGAAAACCCCCGAGGTACAGGGACAACATGCAAGCACTGTGCACACAGGGCAGAGGCAGAATTTGAACTCCTAACCCTGGAGGTGTGAGGCACCATGCTTACCCATAAGGCACCATGTTTCCCAGAAGCAACTTGTGATTAGTTCCAAATGTCTTGAAATGGGTTTAATAATCGTATTTGCTTAATTGCTTATGAACAAATACTAACTAAATTTGACAATATTGTATATATTTTCACTTGCTAAAGATGATGTTTTTTGCAATGTACCCTAACGTTGTACCTACCTAACCATCCATCCATCCATCCATCTTCAACCGCTTACTCCTTTTCAGGGTCACGGGGGAACCTGGAGCCTATCCCAGGGAGCATGGGGCACAAGGCGGGGTACACCCTGGACAGGGTGCCAGTCCATCACAGGGCACAATTACATACACACTCACACACGCATTCATACACTACAGACACTTTAGACACGCCAATCATGCATGTCTTTGGACTGGGGGAGGAAACCGGAGTATCCGGAGGAAACCCCCGACACACAGGGAGAACATGCAAACTCCACACACACGGCCCTGTCGGGACTTGAACCCCGGACCCTGGAGGTGTGAGGCGAACGTGCTAACCACTAAGCCACCGTGCGCCCCACCTGCCTAACCTTTCTCTTTAAAAAAAAATCTGTGATTTTTCTTTTAAAATAAATTAGCTCTGTGGAATGAATGGAATTTGAACATGAATTAGTTAGGGCCGTAGCTATAGTTTACACCTTATTCATCACACAAACAGCTTGAAGGTAAACGACAATAAAGAACAAATTAGTGTTCATTCTTACTCTTATATTTGTTAAGCATTTCCTTGCTGGGTTCCACCACCTCATTGACCACTTTGGCTTTTGGATGCTTTTCATGCAGAACTTTGATAATTTCCAGATCGATCTCACCTAGAGAGAAGACGGCAGATTTTAATACGGATAATGCAGACACACGTATAACAACATAGACTGATAAAGTGTTATACCTGATCCGCTTCCCACTCCCATCACGTTCAGAGTGGGTTCTCCTGCTCCGATGTTGCACAAGCCGGAAAGACAAAGGGTGAAGGGGCTATTATTTTGCATTAGAGCACAAATGCATAATAATAATAATGTATTACTGGCCATAATCACACAAAGTAAGGTATTAGTGCAACATCATATACAGTGCCTTGCGAAAGTATTCGGCCCCCTTGAACTGTTCGACCTTTTGCCACATTTCAGGCCTCAAACATAAAGATA
>JAFFST010048635.1:30254-46030 GCA_022414735.1 Noturus placidus
GTTAATAATAGCATTTTAAAATCTATGCGAGATTTAACTGGGAGCCAATGCAGTGTGGATAAGATCGGGGGGATGTGGTCATATTTCTTGGTTCTAGTTAGAACCCTCTACCAGTTAAACGAGGCTGGTGTACATAACTGTATCCAGGAGGACTGGCTTCATTTAATGCTATATACTCATTTGGTTTAATCCAAATTTCTGTTAAACACATTAAATTACATTCCTGATCAGTAATAGTTTCATTAACAATAAGAGCCTTAGATGCAAGAGATCTAATGTTTAATAATCCTAACTTCAGATAAAAGATGCTGGATTTACATTCACTATGATTTAATTTTATGTTAATTAAGTTGCTAAAACAGACTTTCTGAGATTTTCTATGTTTTGGTAAAGCTCGGGGAACAGACACAGTCTCTATAGTAAGTATTATGGGTTTTAGACTATGTATTGAATAATGTTTAAGATTAGAGTTGTTATTGTTGTTGGAGGATGTACTTACGGTAAGTAGTCACTTGGAGTGGAGCGCCTTGGCGATGTTGTCCGATAGCAGTTCCGCTCCGAGGATGCTGGGGTGCAGGCCATCCGGAAGGAACATCATAGGACGCTCCCAAAACAAATTCCAGCTATTAGAAAAGGCTAGATTCTGTTCTTTACAAAAGGAAACTAGCCAGTCATTTAGAGCCAGAAGTCTACTGAACCTTTCAGCTCCCAGTCTGTAGGTGGGTAGAGGTCCAGAGACGACGATCTTCGCGGTTGGTGCGCTGCCTCGAACCGTCTCGACAGTCTGGCGAAGTCCCTCTTCAGCACCTCCGTCTGCCTCAGCCAAAATCAAAACAGAGCTACGGTTATTTTACTGGTTTTGCCCACTCACAACCAAAACCAGAGAGTTAAAATTTTGAAAAAGACCAGGTGACGTTTCTCCAGTCTTTAGCTGTTCCGTTTGGGTGAATCTGTGCCCAGTGTAGCTTCAGATTCCTCTTCTTGGCTGATAGGAATGGAACCTGATGTGATCTTCTGCTGTTGTAGCCTATCAACTTCATGTTTTGACGTGTTGCAAATTCTGGAGATGCTTTTCTGCTAACCACGGTTGTTAAAAGTGATAGTTTCCATAGCCTTCCTGTCAGCTCCAACCTGCCTGGAGATTCTTCACTGAGACTTCTCATCAACTAGGCATTTCTGCCAGAGAACTATACTGTATAAGACCATTTATCATTATGACAAATGTCATTATGACATATGTAAATTTCTTTGATAAATCTTATAAACAACACTACAAATTTCCTTTATTTATTTTTTTATATATATATATTTGCAGAATAAGAAATCTCAGTTTCTGATCAATCCTGCCCATAATTAGAACATTAACTAATTTCCCCAAAATGTTAAATATTATTGGATTTACATAAAATTTGTATGTTTTATGATTTCACAATATCCGTCAGGGGGGGGGGGATTGCAAAACAATATTATAGTATTTTCCATGCTGTCATTTTATTTTATTTCTGACTTCTCATCTCAAAATTCTGACTTATTACCTTAAAACTATAACTTGACTACAACTTTTTTTTTAATTGCATAAAATAATTATTTATAACCATATAACAAACTTTTCTGTAAAAGTCTTTCTCTTGGAATTATCATTACAGTGAAGTAATTATTTAAATCCTAACATTATCAAAATAACATTGTGTTTTTGTTTAGTTTATTTAGTTAAGTATACAAATTTATGCATGTTTAATTAGACAGTGCTTCATTTGCATAAATACAGGTATTTGTTTAAGTAAAATTTCCAATACTTGTAAGAATATCAGCAATCCATTATTTTTTTAATGACCCTTTTCACCTATAGTGTCTTGCTTTACAAAATCCAGAAGGTGGCGATAATGAGTTAGAACACCATAACTCCTTAACATTCACCGAAAGCCGAAGAAGCGCGTGGACAAAGCGGACGTGGATTCTTTTCAGCTTCCTTTCTCTCGCGCAGCTCGCCGAAAGCGTCATCATGGTGTGTACCTGAGCTGAAACGACCCCAAAAATAATGTATTTAAGTAGCAAGTCAAAGCGTGTAGCTAAAGATGAGTGGTCGATGAGGATGAAAGTTGTCGCGATGAACAATAAAAGAAGTGTCACGTTAAAATGGAAACGCTTTTAATCGAATATTTCGTCCGTGCTAGGTGCGGTTAGCATGTAAAGCTAGCGAGTTGAGGCTCGCGGATGCGTGCACGCGGCCCGACGCAGTGTGCTGGAAAACCAGCGTGCGCGTGGAGAAACATTTGATAACTGATATTCTCTTCATAATGTGTGTGGTTTCTTTTACATAACCCTGCCTCTTTACAGTGTACACACTATAGAGTTTAGTGCGTAAACACACCCTTTTATTAAAGTGTGCTTCTAATATAGTGTTATTAGAGGAAACACAAGAAGTTTTCTAGTTTTGTTGCTATTTATTTTAGTTTATTTTATTTATTTGTTTAACATTAAATAAAGCTAGCAAGCAGTATAAACCTGGGGAAACATCTGAAAGTTGCTAATTGTCGTATATTTTTCAGCACCATGTTTTTCATCTTAGGCTTTTTACACACTTGACTTCATGTGTACTTGCTTTTAGTAAAGCCCAATTTTATTTCGCTTCGTTTTGGACAATAATTCATTAAATGACATTTCTTTGATCTGTGTCTAGCCACCCAAGGACAGCAAGCAGAAGAAGGATACGTCCAAGGCCAAAAAGGACAAGGATCCCGTCAATAAATCTGGAGGCAAAGCAAAGAAGAAGGTAATACTGCCTTTCTTGGTGTTTATTCTAACTCTAATTTTGCTCTGGATGCATTTTTGAAGTTCAATTCCACAGCATAAAGATGTGCACACGGTCTTGTAGATGTACGATTACCGCTGCTGTAATCAAATACTGTCCTGGCCTCTTATTGCTCACACCGAACATCTCTTTGATTCCTAATTTCTGGCTTGTTTGCATGTCTGTAAAAGCTGCTTTGTGTTTCCCTCTCTTCTTTTTCTGGAGCAGAAGTGGTCCAAAGGAAAGGTGAGGGACAAGCTCAACAACCTGGTCCTCTTCGACAAGGCGACATACGACAAGTTGTACAAAGAGGTCCCTAACTACAAGCTCATCACCCCGGCCGTGGTGTCTGAAAGACTGAAGATCAGGGGCTCTCTGGCCAGGGCGGCCCTTCTTGAACTGCTCAGCAAAGGTACAGTGGGGTGGAACGCGATATGAGAGACGGAGATGGTCTTAAACAATTTGTTCGTGCAGAACAGGTTTCATTTTAAACAAACAAACCAGAGAGTATTCCTTCACACATACAAATGTGTCTTTTCTGAAGAGAAGTCCTTAAACCATGATAACGCTGAACAGATGTTTTGACACTACTCTGATGAAGCAGGGTTATTTGTTTATCCAAAATATGGTTTCGCAATATGACAAACACTGTGATAATATAGCAACTAATGCCGTTGCTATAGCGACCGATATCAATATCCAACCAAATCTTGGTCCGTGTCAATTTGAAAATGATTTTCCTCCCCCTTCCTCTATCTTTAGGTATGATCAAGCTTGTGTCAAAGCACAGGGCTCAGGTGATCTACACACGCAACACCAAGGGCACTGATGAGGGAGTACCAGAGAAAGAAGCGTAAAAAGAGGTGAAGATTCATGTCGTTCGTTTGGTGTGTGTGTGTGTGTGTATAATCTCGCACACATTTTTGCATTGTAATGTCCAGCTTGTTCTCCAGTTGTACTAATCCAGGTTTTTTTTTTTTTCCAGGTTCCTCTCTGGCTCATCAATGTGTTTTGTATAGTTAAATAAACAACAAAAAATAAATTTTTGGTCTTGTTTGAGTTTGTCAAGTTGTGAGTGAAAAATTTTGACATGACATTCGCCTTCATGTGAATGCATGATAATCTGATTGGTTATCATGTTTAATCCTGTTCGGTTTAATTGTGTGTTGGTTGTAGAGAAAACCTCATTACCACCTACCACTCTGATTACAAGGTCTGAATCAGAGCACAGTTTATTTTATATACTTCTGGTTCAGCTTGCTTTTGTGTGTTTTGGTTTGTTTTTTGTTTGTTTCCTCACTGCGTATAATTAAAACGAATCCAAAGGCACAACAAATTGAGGTCTGAGGACTGAAGACACGCGTGTAAAACATTTATTTATTAGTCAGAAATACTGTGTAGGGGATAGTTAAAGCTTGGCTTAAAGATCAGCTAAGCGTACAACACAGAGGACTATTATATTTAGGATTAGTTATATTAACAGTAGGGGGTGTAAACATCCAATCATTACACCCTTAGTTTAAAAAAATATTGCTTATAAACATTTTATGCAATTTGAGTGTTTTCTCTTTCATCTGTTGTTTTGACTTAGTTTAGCAGCTCACATCTACAATAAAGTGCTATGGCCCTTGTATCGAATCAGAATAAAAAGTGTTTGAGTCAGTGCTCTTAAGTGGTCTCGGACCTGCCTGAAGAACATCACGGAGAGAAAGCGCACGTACTTGACCAGATTAACCCCTGCAAT
Organism: Noturus placidus; assembly: GCA_022414735.1. Taxonomy (NCBI): domain Eukaryota; kingdom Metazoa; phylum Chordata; class Actinopteri; order Siluriformes; family Ictaluridae; genus Noturus; species Noturus placidus. The sequence goes on from JAFFST010048635.1 coordinate 34,790, forward strand.
TGTAATGGCACCATTGGAGGCGTTTCCGACACTTAATTTTACAAGAAAAAGTTGTGTACCCTTTGGTGTTACCTGGGTTTTTGCACTTATGACTTCTAAAAAGTGCTCTGATCTTCTCCATGTCCCAATTAAACACCAATACAGTGTGACTAAACTAACAAAACTTACGTTAGTAGTATTCAGGTTTCTATCGATATACTATCATATCTTTTCGATATATCATTCCCAGTGCAGGATGGGGAAAAGTAAGTGATCATCTGTGTTAACAGTTTCTCTTAAGAACTTATTGGAGTAAGATGAGTTTCCCTTTAAATTAAGACAGCCTGGACAAGTCTGTTCTCAGAAGCAGCTAGTTAGTCTGAAAAAGCTTCAAAGGCATTTCTAAAGTTAGTCGCTTAACTATAAGACAAATTGTGCACAAATAGAGGAAGTTCAGGACTGTTTCTTCTCTCAGTCGGAGTGGGTGTCCTGCAGGGTTGACTTACTTTTTCCAGGCTGTATTGTGAATAATTACTCTACGTACTTGAGAAGTACTACTGTGGTGCACTCTATTGAGCTTGTTAATAAAGTGAAGTGCTGATTAAATTGCTGTAATATTTCACCAGTTCAAATAATACTGGTTTGTAGATAAATCTAATATATTATTAAATATACCTTTTTTTTCAGCTGGAAACCATAAATAGTGGAAACTTTTAGACAGCCAATAAAGTGTTGCACTGATGGAGGGCACTTGACTCTACGGCTGTGTCCATTTTGATACAGACTCCATTTCCCAGAGTGCGTTGCACAATCCGGAAGCCACCAGGAGTCAAAAAAAAAGCCCTGCACCTCCAAATAGCTTCTGCAGATAAGGACATGTCACAATCACAAAGTTACGTGTTAATATTCCGTAGTAAAGAAATGAAATAATCCGTTCTGTTCTGAAAGACGAAATAAACACAGATAACGAGTTATTTTCCTGCAAGCAGCCGTGACGTTTATTCGGCGCATGCGCAGTGAACGCTGCCTTGCCACGACAGGACACAATGCAGTGACTTGTTCTGATTTTGTTCTTCCTGGATGATTTTAACACCTTACTGAAACATGATTTAAAAATATATAGCTAGCAAAATCCAGCTAGATTGCGTAAATGGCGAATGAAAATGTTAAGCTGTCAAGCCATATTAGGCATGCTAACGCTAGGTGGCGAAATAGCTTCCGGTAAAGATTTTATTTTATTTTATTTTATTTTTTTATCCTACATAATGAGTGCAGTACATAGGAAAATATTAAAAAGAAAAGACAGAATATACATATACGATTTTTTTCTTTTCAAGCTAGATTGATTTTTGTGTGTGTGTGTGTGTGTGTGTGTGTGTTTACATTAAGTACCCAGCACTTCCTGGTTCCAAGTATAAAATAAATAAATAAATAAATACCGTACGATTCATTACAGCACTTTCGTCAAAATGAGAAGGGAAAAAAAGAAGCAGCTGTAAGTCAGAACGTGGACAAATTAATATGTTATCCGTGGAAACACCTCTGAATGTTTGAAGAAAGTTTGCATTGTTTATCAGGTCGTAATGAAGATTTTCAATAACTACACTAAAATGCTTCAAGACTCGTATTATTTTTGCATTAATATGTAAATCCATGTAACATCTAATTCTCAACATCATTTTCCATGAATCATCATTTATAGGTTATTTAAATGTCCATTTTTGTGTCACACAACATTCACTCAACCCTGTGGAATGAACACATTCTGTGTCACCTGTCAAGGGGTGGGATATATCGGGCAGCAAGAAAACAGTCAGGTCTTGAAGTTGATGTGTCGGAAGCAGGAAAAATGGGCAAGTGTGAGGATCTGAGTGATTTTGATAAGGGCCAAATTGTGATGGTTAGATGACTGGTTCAGAGCATCTCCAAAATGGCAGGTCTCGTAGGGTGTTCCCTGTATGCAGTGGTTAGTACCTACTAAAAATGGTCCAAGGAAGGACAACCGGTGAACCGGTGACAGGGTCATGGGGGCCCAAGGCTCATTTATGCGTCTGGGGAGCAAAGGCCTGTCTGGTCCGATCCCACAGAAGAGATAATGTGGCACAAATTGCTGAAAAAGTTCATTCTGGCTCTGATAGAAAGGAGTCAGAACACACAGTGAATCACAGCTTAGCCTCAGGCCGGTCAGAGTGCCCATGCTGACCCCTGTCTACCACCGAAAGCACCTACAGTGGACAAGCGAGCATCAGAACGTGAAGAAGGTGGCCTGGTCTGAGGAATCACATTTTCTTTTACATTCTGTGGACGTCCGGGTCCATGTGCTTTGCTTACCTGGGGAAGAGATGGCACCAGGATTCAATATGGGAAGAAGGCAAGCTGGCGGAGGAAGTGTGATATGCTGGGCAATGTTCTGCTGGGAAACCTTGGGTTTTGCCATTCATGTGGATGTTACTTTGCCACGTACGACCTACCTAAGGTACATTCAGGATTTTGCATTCAAGATTTTGCAGATTTTGCATTATTCCCAAACAGCAGTGGCCTCTTTCATCAGGATCATGCACCCTGCCACACTGCAAACATTGTTCAGGAACAGTTTGAGGAACAAAGAGTTTAAGGATTTGACTCGGCCTCCAAATTCCCCAGATCTCAATCCGATCGAGTGTCTGTGGGCACTTATTTGTTCTGGACAAACAAGTCCGATCCATGGAGGTTCCTCCTCGCAACATGACTTAAAGGATCTGCTGCTAATGTCTTGGTGCCAGATACCACAACACACCTTCAGAGGTCTTGTAGAGTCCATGCCTCAACAGATCAGAGCTATTTTGGTGGCACAACTGGGACCTACACAATATTAGGCAGGTGGTTTTAATGTTATGCCTGATCAGTATAAGGTGATTGAATTTGGTGTGTAAACTGCTGCCTCTTTGTGCCACCCATTGGCCACATCATTACTTTGTGCTCCTGTGCATTATCACCTGTAAAATAATAGCAGGATGGATTGTAGAAGTCTTCTAACCTATGCATGTAGTTGTAGAGCTTTATGTTTCATGTATACATGGGTGTGTTTGTGTCATTACTAGACTTTAATTTTGTGTAGGACAGTATTGTTTGGAAAAAGGTAAATACGCCTATAGGGTGTTAAAACTTGGTGAACCAGTTATTTTCAGTCCTGATGTTAAAATGAAGAAATAAATAAACAACAGTTCATAAGTGTATTTATGAAGGGATTACACTGATGGACACTGAACTGATATTCACATCACAGCTGTCACATCACTACACTACACTAAATCAGCTGTTTCAGTGAACCTCATTCCGGTCAACCAAATCATTATTACTATTAGTATTCATTTTGATCTGGAAGTAATTGTATGAGGAAAGCAACTTTGACTTAGAACATTAGCTTAAATATCTCAGGTAGTGTTTCCAATATTACATATCTCTGAGTTTGCTTTCAGTATATGACCTCCTTGTGCAGCAATATCTGCAACTAAATGTTTCCGGTAACTGTTGATCAGTCCTGCACGTTGGCTTGGAGGAGTTTTAGACCGTTCTTCAGTACAGTACAGCTTTAACTCTGGGATGTTGGTGGGTTTCCTCACATGAACATGAAGATTGTGAGTTCAAATCCCAACACTACCAACCTGCCACTGCTGTACCCTCGAACAAGGCCCTTAACCCTCAACTGCTCAGTTGTGTAAAAGTAGATAAATGTAAGTCGCTCTAGATAAGGGTGTCTGCTGAATGGCATAAATGTAAATGTAACTGCTTGTTTCAGGTCCTTCCACAACATTTCTATTGGATTAAGGTCAGAATTTTGCCATTCCAAAACATTAACTTTACTCTTGTTTAATCCTTACCCATGGAGTGATCTTTGTTGGTCTCCACTCCTGGTGAGGGTAGCAATGGTCTTGAATTTCTTATATTTGTGCACAATCTGTCTGACTGTGGATTGGTGGTATCCAAACTCTTTAGAGATGGTTTTGTAAGCTTTTCCTGCCTTATGTGCATCTTTTTCTGAGGTCCTCAGAAATCTCATTTGTTCATGCGATGATACACTTCCACAAACGTGTGTAATAACGGCTTTGGCTCAGTCGGTAGAGCGGGTTGTCCACTAACCGCTAATCGTGGGGTTGGTGGTTTGAATCCTGGTCCGGGTGATCCCATGCAGAAGTGTCCTTGGGCAAGACTCTGAACCCTAAGTTGCCCCCGATGGCAAGCTAGCACCTTGCATGGAAGCTCTGCTACCATTGGTGTATGAGTGTGCACTTGTAAGTTGCTTTGGATAAAAGCGTCTGCTAAATGAATAAATGTAAATGTAAATGTAATAAAAATCAGACATTGGCTGATCTGACAGGACGCTCACTCACACCTGATTGAAATCACCTGACCTTCAAATTAACTGCCAATCCTAGAGGTTCACAGACTTTCACCACTCACCGATAAGTATAATATTTAGTTTGGGTTTTGGTTGTCATTTTAGGACTTTGTGAAAATATGATGATGTTTTAGGTTATATTTACACAGAAGTATACAAAATTCTAAAGGCTTCACAAACTTTCAAGACCCACCATATTTACGATTACATTGTTACACACATCATTCCAATTCAACTATAAAACATCTATTTGTATTTTCTGGAACAGCAACTTCAAAATTTAAAACACAAAGTTCATTTGACATTTCATTTTCAATGCCTAAACTAGTACGAGTCTGCCATATTGAAAAACGAATAGTAAAATTTGCGATTGCACTTTTTCACCATTACACTACAAAAATAAAACACCTTTGCAATCCTGTTTGCATCTGCATTTTCACTGTCAACAAGGTAGTCCTATCAATCGAAACCTTGTCAGAAATGCAATGTCAAATACAGTGAATATAAAACGTGTAGCTACACATCCCTGTTAAAATGGCAGGTTTCTGTGAAAAAAGAAACCAAAATAAATCATATCAGATATTTTTCCACTTTTAATGTAATACATCATCCAACAAAATTCAAGTAATAGAATTTTGGCAGACCTAATAAGTAGGTCTGATTGCCCTGGATATACTTGGTATTGCACTATTCCACTCTTCTGGGAGGGCTTTCCACTAGATTTTGGAGCGTGGTTGTGGGGATTTGTGATCATTCAGTAACAGGATCATTAGTGAGGTTGGACACTGATGTTGGTGAGGAGGTCTGGGGTGCAGTCAGTGTTCCAGTTCATCCCAAAGCTGTTCAGTGGGCTCTGTGCAGGACACTCGAGTTCTTCCACTCCAACCTTAACACGCCATGTATTCGTGGAGCTCGCTTTGTGCACAGGGACGTTTTCATGCTGGAACAGGTTTGGGCTTCTTAGTTCCAGTGAAGAGAAACAGTAATGCTTGAGCATACAAAGACATTCTGTGCTTCCTACTCTAGGGCAACAGTTTGGCGGTAAGAACATATGGGTGTGATGGTCAGGGGTAAATGGTAATGGTAAATGGCGCACTTATATATAGCGCTTTTATCCAACGCATACACCAATGGTTTCAGAGCTGCCACGCAAGGCGCTGACTTGCCATCGGGAGCAACTTCGGGTTCTTGCCCAAAGACACTTTTGCATGTGGAGTCATGAGGGCCGGGAATCGAGCCGCCAAACCCTCTGATTAGTGGACAACCCACTCTACCAACTGAGCCACAGCCACCCATAGGGTCCACATACTTCTGGCCAAATGGCTAAAATGGCCAAATGGCTAAAATGGCCAAATGGCTAACTCATTTAATCATAAATTCTCATCTTGATTAATGTGTATTTACCTTTTACTATTTGTTCTTACAACCTTTTGACTTACCTTCTTTATTTCTACTATAACCCAAAATTAAAACAACTTAAAACAACCAATGTGGTTGGTTAATGAACACATGTGGGTTTTGTGTTTTTCAGAAAGACCAAAAATGTTAAACTTATAATTGTTATGTAACAACACGAGACAAAGGATTTACACATCCGAGTCTTACATATTTCCAAGGACATGGTAAGCATTTTGTGTTTTGGAAGAAGCACTCAAGAAGAGGGTTAGATCTGGGGCCAGCATCAGGGCTAGATTAGGATGACCGTCATGGCAAGCTATAGCTAAGAGAAGGTTTGGAAATATTCGGTGCTAATGATCAAATGGGTGTATTGGTGAAGCATTATTTCTTGTCCAGTGTCAGTTTTTGTTTTTTGTTGTTTTGTTTTTTTTTGTTTTGTTTTTTTACCTCGGGCTGCGAGGCTAATTTAGCTAACATTACGGGTAAACTAATAATAATGCCTGTAAATGCATGCTGACACGTCATAAATATCCACCTAAAACCATATCCAGTTCTTCAGTGATGTCACATAAACTTCCTTAGGTGAATGATCACAGCCACTTTTTATTTATGGGCAGTTTGGTGTGACTCCACCCACTTTAGGCCCCACCTTTCAAAGTTTGATTGTGGAATTGTAGAGGAACTCTCTTCAAAAAATTTATAGTTCTATACACACACACTGTCTGGACAAAAGTATGTGGATACCTGACCATAACACCCATTATGTGGTTCTTCCCCAAACTGTTGGTAATACACAGTTGTCTAGAATGTCTTTGTATGCTGTAGCATTAAGATTCCTTTCACTGGAACCAAAAGGCCCAAACCTGATCCAGCATGACGACGCCCCTATGCACAAAGCGAACACCATGAAGATATGACGTGTTAAGGTTGGAGTGGAAGATCTCGAGTGTCCTGTACAGAGCCCTGACCTCAACTCCACTGAACACTTTTGGGATGAACTGGAACACTGACTTTGCACCAGTTGTTCTTCCCAGAAATTTGTAGTCTTGCGGCTAAATTAACTCAATTGCTAAATGAATTCAGTTCTCCTTCTTGATTAAGATAATTATAACTTTACAATATTTTTTGAACTTATCTGGAGCCAGATTCCTAAGTTTCACCAGTATGTGATCTTACTGAAGTCACGTCCTGCTCAAATCAGCCTTCATGACCTGAGATACTGCGCTTAAAGAATGAATGGCTTATCATGCATTGATTTTTCTACTGTAGACTATGGGCGAAGTTCAAAGAGACAGCTGTTCACATCCACAACTCACCAAAGTCGTGCAAAATCTCTTAATCGCACATGCAACCCCCATTCTTATAATCCTGCTTACTAACCACACACCAGGACTTATTCCACTGTAATAACACAGCGAGTGCAAACTATAATCACATGCCATAAAAATGCACTCTTTCATTACAAACTGGCATTCACGGGATGATTTTAAAATAATTCAAAATCAATTTCGTGCAATTGCAATTTCACCAATTCAAGTAGTTTTCCACAAAAAAAAAACCCAGAACATACTCTGCAAGTTGCATCGCAAATTTTGAAAAAAGCCACAGCAAAATCAAACAATTGTGGACATAACAGTCACAAAAAAACTCTGCAAAATCCTATACGGACTTTTATAATTATATGGAGCATCTGCCATCCAAGTCCCTATAAATTACTATATTACTATAAAAATTATAATTATATTACAACCCCAATTCTGAAAATGTTGGGACAGCGTGGAAAATTAAAAAAAGAGTCAATTGAAAATTCAATTCACCCTGTACTATATTGAAAACACATTATTTGATGTTTTACTCTGTGAATTTAATCTATTTTTTAAAATATAGACTCATTTCTAATCTGATGATTGCAACACACTCTAAAAAAAAGTTTGGACAGTCGCATTCAGAAGTGGTTTTCGGCCTTGCCCTTTACGCACCGAGATTGAACCTTGAATCTTAACGATATTGTGCACTGTAGAAGGTGAAATTCCCAAAATCCTGACAATTTGTCTTTGGAGAATGTTGTTCTCAAAGTGTTGGATTATTCACTGACGCACCTGTTGTCAGATTGGCGAGCCTCGACCCGTCCTCGCTCTTGAAGGACTAGGCCTTCTTTGGAGGCTCTGTATATATAACGATTAGACGATTGCCTCACCTGTTTCCCATCACCTTCTTATTTGAACTCGTCACATCGTTATTAGTTCTAAATTGCCCCTGTCCCAACTTTTTTTGGAACGTGTTGCGTGCATCAATAAACATTTATCTTCAAAAAAACTATGCAGTTGAGTAGGTAAAACATCAAATACCTTGTCTTTATATGTTTTTGGTTAAAATAGAGCTGCTGTTACAGAAAATAAATCAATGCTTTTTAATCAGTCAGATTTGACAATTCATAGGCGCTGTGGTATAAATGACTGCAAATAGCAGCACAACGAAAACAAATATTTGGTGTGGCAGTTCTCTCGAGTACAATGTCTTGCAGTGTTATAATGTAAGCAAGCATCTTGGAGAACCTTCCACAGTTCATAGGCTTTGTTTCTGCAAGTAGACCCAGACAGCTTCTATGATTGTTTTATTCCTAAATGTTCTATTACTAAATATCTTCATTTCTTTAAAGGGATACATAATAGTTCTCTGTGATCTTACATTTTTCCAGATTTTGATTTTTTTTTTGGACGAAAGACAATGTTTATATAGAAAACTGAATTTATTTAAGAACTTGCTCTGTACTTGAGCTATTTTGAAGTCTACAAGCAAGTAAACAAATGAGGGTTAAGCAGTGGGCTCTCTGTCCTGGGATTTGAACTTTTAAGCTGTTTTTTAAAAGTTAAAAGCTTTAGACACAATGCAGTGAGTCAACATGATGTTAAATTAATTACGATCAAGTAACTGTAATAACTTTTACTAAAGTCTATTAAGGCACATATTATAGGTGTGTATAATATACTAGCGAGGCGGCTCTGAATCGAATCATTATATACCGAATAACATAGTTGTGAACCCAAAGTGGATGAACATAAAAGCGGGAGAAACAGGTCTCACAAACAATTTTTATTGGCTCGCTTTAATCAAACAATACACAGAGATACATCTATAAACAATGATCTGAAGGAAACTGTACATTTGTAGTTGCACATGTATATTGCTACTGCTGGTACTAGTGCTGTACAGTTTTGCAAGATCTTACACTCGATCATTAGACCCGGCCTGAAAATCTGGCCAAGCTGTAGCACGCCGATGCATTTTTAGCTTTGCCAAGGATTCAGTCTTGACCATATCTGGACAAGGTACCATTACACGCTGCGTATAAAGTCGAAGATCGTTTCACAGCTGCTATATAGATCTATTGTGGTGCTATCACAGGAAAGACAACGAAACACGTGATGATACACAGGCCTGACATGGAGAGCTCCAGTACTACAAAGTAGGTTTATTAAGCAGAATCGGTACAAGAATTAACATACAGTACACAGCTTACAAACGTTCTAAGTAATCTGCCTCATTATAAACAAGAAAAACGATGAGTGATTCGCACCCCTCCCCACCGCGCACGCATACATAACAGGTTACACACATTCAAACAACAACAACAAAAAAAAATCCCTCATTGAGCCAATGGAATGTTAGTCATTTGGGCAAGTTGTCCGACTGTCTTTGTAAACGCCATGCGCAATGTGTTTGTGTGTGTGCGCACCAATGGCGCAACTCCTTCCCACTTTGAAAAGAGGAACTGACAGACAATAACTGTTCTGGATGTAGAAATGTGGGATGGGATGAAATCCCCCTCGAAACGCATTGTAGCTTTCATAAAAAATGTGTCTCTACAATCAAACTACTAAAAAAACTGCCTTTAGAAAATAGTAGATAAAAATATTCCCCTGAATTGTACAAGAAGAGAGGTACAGGGAGCAATGGTTCGAGACAAGACGTTATTCTGCTTCGTCGTCCTTCTTCTCCGTCTCTTCTGTTGCTGGTGCCTGAAAAGATCAGAAACACGCAAGATTTACATCTGATTCTTTTCTGGGTTGTTTTTTTAATACAAAAGGCATAAATTCTAATCAAATATAACAGGCCCGAATGCGTACCTCATCGTCATCCTTTGCCTCGCCGTTCTCAGCAGGGACTTCCTCTTTCTTCTCCTCGTCCTTGACCTTGTCCTCCTTGGGCTCCTTAGTCTTTTTGGGTTTGGCAGGTGCCTTCTACAAAGAACATGTCATTACCAATTAATAAACTAACAGACTGAGTACTTTAACAAAGAAGTAAAACAAACCGACAAGCTTGTCTTTTTTTTTTTTTTACCTTTGCCTTTGGCTTCGGCTCAGCCTTAGGAGGTGCTGGTTTCTGCAAACCAAATAAAATCATGCGGTTTGTGTATATATATATATAAAAAAAAACACACACACACACACACACACACAAAACACAGTTATTTGTCCAAACTAAATTTGTCGGTTTCATTCCTCATCAGACGGCTACTTACGTTTACCAATCTCGCCGATCTCCTTTTGGGCTAAAAAAAAATAAATAAATAAATAAAAACAAATATAAAAGGAACTCGTGAATTTGTGCCGTCACGAATTTGAGTGGTTAAAACAACGTTCGCCTTACAATTCAAAACAAACTTACCTCACCGGCTTCGGTGTCATTGTTCGCCTGAAAAACAAAAGGATTTTTATCAGTGGAAATGGAGTAAAACAAGATGTTATACTTCTTGACAGAAGAATAGAAACAAGAACTTAATGGTGCTCAAACTGCAAACACCACCCCACCCCCTTCATACACACACATATACATATATATACATACACACACACACACACACACATATATATATATATATATAAAAACTAATGTTGATCTCAAAAGCCCGCCATTTTCTTGCCGCTGCGTGCTGATTGGCTGCCTGTGTGTGCACGAGGGAGAAGGAGGGACTATGAACCCCGCCCCCCTTCCACACTAATCTATTCAGCAACGTTGACGATTTAATGAAAGATATACGATTAAAATGGCGTTTTGATACCCATGCAGATTTCCCCCTCGCTCTTCATTGTCGCCATGGCGTCCTCGGGTAGTTTTGGGGTCGTTTTAGAGAAAAGGAAAAGGCCAGAAAACGACAGGAGTCGCTGCGGTGTGCGAGATTCGCCATTTTTTACAACCTCAGATTTGCGCGAATTCACAGCTATGGCGACGAACAGCTATCGCCTATAAGCACACGAATACATTTATACAAGCAGAATGGACTCCCTGAGAAACAAACGCGCTTGGTTCATTTTTAACGTGTTTTTCGGGTTTAAAAAAAAACACACACACACACACACAAATAAATAAATAAAGCGGTCGAAGGGCTCATAGCAGAGAGCATTGAGCTTCTCTTGGAGGAGCATTTCCATACAAGACCGTTTTCCAAAACAAAGATCGAGGGGTTTTTTTTTTTTTTTTTTTTT
>JAFFST010048635.1:55206-72113 GCA_022414735.1 Noturus placidus
AAAAAAAAAAGATATTTCTGTAAAGCTGCTTTGAGACAATGTCCATTGTAAACAGTGCTATACAAATTGATTAATTATTATTAATTAACTGGTTAATTTTAAGGTAATTTCAAAGTCTGACTTTGTTTTTAATCTCAATATTTACTAGTGAAAGTATACAGTAGATACTGTATCAAAATCTTAGTTAAAAATGGAAGTATGTACTCAAGTATGTACTGTAGTACGTGTACTCAAGGACAAGTCAAAAAAAATCCTACTTTTAAATGTTTTCAAAATTAAAAAGTTAATGTTTGTTACGGAATAATTTAAGTACACGTAATGTGAAAAGTAACTTTTATTACCTAAACCTGTTATAAGCAATTATGCAATTTATTTCTGAAAACACCATTCAATCTCTGTTACTTTGATGACCATAAGCATGACTAAAGTAAGCTACGTAGTTTGCTGATGAATTCATCAGAAGTTTAATATGCTGTAAAAAAAAAAAAATAATAATAACCCATACCAATTACATTAGCAAGAATCTGACCTGCTGCTTAGCAGTTATGTTAGCTACTGGAATCGATGCTAGTCTTCTCTGGCATTAGCAAAGACAACAGGCTAACGTTGTTAAATAGGCCCAGTAGCAAAACTTTCCTCAACAAGCCTTTTCAAATGAGATGGAATTCATACCTTCTAGGGAATTAAAGCAGACACCTCTATGAGTCTATATATTGTATACAAGTCTTTGCTTACTTCAGCATATTGATATATTTGACTGAGGTAGAGCACGGGCCATCATCTTCAAGTTCCACACAGCAGTCCGGTGGCTAATCCAACGCTAACTACATTGTATAGGTCATGGCAGATGCTGAATTGGCATGCTTCTGAAAATGATATTTTGTTTTCTACATTGATGACCTTACTTAGATGTTAATCTGAAATTTATACAGAATTCGATCTATTGATATACGGCACACAGTGATTGTCTGGATGAGGACCTTAGCGAAATGAAATTATGTAAGAGTACAAGTACTCATTTTTCGACTACTTAAGTGAATTATATGTAAATCTTCCAATATAATACTTACTTATGGTAATGAAGTACAATTATTCAAGTATTTTCCACCATTGAATTTGTTTCTATAAACTCTCAGGATTTGAATATTGGCATGAGCGCTTCTGAAGAAGCATGGACACATTCACCCTTGCGGCTGTCTTGCTTTTCGTCACAGGGGGTGAGTATTCATAACTCAATGTTGTTGTTTTTTTTATTTCCTCACGACTCCTTAATTAATTAACGAGACATGCACAGTATGTGTAACCTGTGCGTTTACATTCTATATCCCACAGGAAGACTTCTCAAAAATTAAAATCATAGATGGTATTAAATTAAATCTTAGATGGTATTCTGACATTTCTTTACAATAAAAAGTTGCTTTACTGAACTAACAGCTAATGAATGATGTTCTGCAACATTAATGCCACCATTTCAACAGACCCTTATGTAGTGGCAGCAGGGATTTGGACCTCTTGGCCAGTTATAGGGAAATATTTAGCACGTTTCATGCTTTTGTGTTGATTTCCATTCCATGAATTATGAATACACTCCTGAAACTCCTTTTGTTGAGTCTAAAAATCTTTCTGTTTTCTTTCTAGTCTAGACTGTAGATTCATGTCGAAGTATAGACCCAAAAATGTAAGTGAGTGAAAGTATTTAAGCGTAAAACTAAATATTTTAACTGATCAAGATTGAGCCATCTAGACTTGACTTTTTTCATTCATTAACATTCCAACCGTGTAGAAATGAATGCTAAGATAACAACAAAACAAAAAAACAGTAGCTAGCAAATTCACCAACCTTAATGCTAACTTAGCACAACATGCTTCTTTAGATTGGATGACAAATTTGCTCAAAGAAAACAAATTAGCACAGTTCGATTCAATTCAATTCAATTTTATTTGTACAACAGTCATTGTCTAAAACCAGCTTTACAGGAATATAAACACAGTATACACATAGTAAAGGTGAGAAATTATCCCAACTGAGCAAGCCACTGAGTGGCGACAATGGCAAGGAAAAACTCCCTAAGATGTTTAAGAGGAAGAAACATTGAGAGGAACCAGACTCAGAAGGGAACCCATCCTCATCTGGGTAACAACAGATATTCTTAAAGAGATAATTATTGATCTATATGTAATCTGTTTGGTTTAGAAAAAGCCTTTGTCCCAGCAGTCTGGATTTGGAGTAGATGAGAGCTCTATTCAGAAGTAGGACCTCCGAGACCAATCATGCAGGTCCAGAGAGCATAAAGGACCAGGATCTCCAACATCTCCATAAACTCATATGTAGCTCGGCAGAAGGAGAGAGGGAGAGAAAAGATTGTTAAGAGTGGGAATTAGCATAATGGAAAGTCTAGTCAGGGTAGGCTAGAGTGAATAAATACGTTTTAAGTCTAGACTTAAACACTGAGACTGTGTCTGAGTCCCGAACACTAAATGGAAGACTGTTCCATAACTGTGGAGCTCTATGAGTGAAAGCTCTTCCCCCTGCCGTAGCCTTCACTATTCGCGGTACACAGTTGTGCACAGTTTCCTTTGACATCGATGTGAATTTACTTCAAGTATTCAACTTTAATAATACTTGAGTAGAGATAAAAACCAATCCCTCCATGATTTAGCGATTTTGCAATCGGAAAAATGAAGGCAAAATCAAGCAAACTCCGCAGTATTCGGAGGAGCTTGCAATTTTTCAAAATTTCTGCAAATTTGGTCCAAGACACGTCATCAGAACACGTATTCAGCCAAAGCCCTCTTTGATTCACATGAGTCAAACATGAGTACAGCTAAAAAGGTCTCGTTTACCAAAAAAACATCACAGCAGAAGATCGTGCAAAACAATTTCATGCCATTAGAATTTTAGTAAAAAATAAAAAGCACAAAAAACCCCCACCCTGCAGCAAAAGCAATATACCTAGACCTTGTAATATAAGCATATACAGGTAGAGGTGTGTGGTGGGCTGTGATCTCTCAGATCTACATTTACATTTATTCATTTAGCAGACCTACACACTCACACATCAATGGAAACAGTGCTGCATGCAAGGTGCTAGCTTGCCATCGGGGGCAACTTTGGGTTCAGTGTCTTGCCCAAGGACACTTCGGCATGGGATCACCCGGGCCGGGATTCGAACCACCAACCCTACGATTAGTGGATTAGTGGACAACCCGCTCTACCGACTGAGCCACAGCTGCCCTAGATCTCTAAAAGGTCTCACCTGCTTGAAAATGCCTGGCATTTCTGAAGTGGGCAGCTAACAAACATCACCCGCCTGATCGCTGTCTGACGAGGTCGCTGATGCAGAGAGACGTTAAAGTTCTGCGCTACAGAGCAGAAGATTCAAATCTCAAAACCTCAGCACATGCAGGAAGACATCATCCAGTTCGATATATAGCATGGTTTCCCCAATCAAGATCCTCTTTTCTTTTATTCATTCATTTTGCAACATAATATTACAATAATACTTTTTAAGTCATTTCCGCTTTTCTGACATGCTGAACTCCCTATTTATTGGTAGTTTTTCAGTCAACAACATCGATTCAACAGCTCTGAGTCAGTGGAACAACAGAAGTCAAGAAAACAAACATGAAAATATGGATTTACAAGCATGATGGTAAACAAATATGCCAAAGATTGGTGTCTTAGAAAATTCCTCACGTTTGGCAATTCCTGTCACATAGCATATTTCCCATGAAACATGTCTCCACTACATGACAGGCCCAGAATATGCCATTCTTTATATATTAATATGCAGATATTTGTAGGTTTCACTCTAGCCGTTAAGCCTCGATACTCAGAGTGCATACCAAGCATGCCTGTTAGTCTGTTGTTTAACAAAAGAAGATCTGCAGACAAGTGAACACAGAACCCGGCTACACCCAGTGTGTCACTTTGTTTGACTAAATTACACGCATGTACTTGTAAACAGTGAGCTTTATGGCTCTAACCATTGCTCTGTACTAAAGTTCAGCCTCGTTAGCACTGCTTTAGTGTAACAGATACCATTACATCTACTCTAAAGCTCGAATCTGAACACGCTGAACTTGCAGCTTTAACAGAAAAAAAGTGTGAGAAAATCGACACTCCGAGTCTTTCCCACACCTACATTCTACTAATTACATCCTACTACATTCTACCCACAGAGTACCTGAGATAGGTGAGACCAAACATTTTCTTCGATTTCCTTGTTCACATCCAAATAGCTAGGACACGCTTCGGGAACCTGGAAAAGTTGCAATCTGATTGGCTAATCGCAGTTCTGATGTCTGTTAGGTATCCGGAATAAATAGATGAACGTGTTTCTAACAATTACGAATGCTGACACGAATACAACGAGGTGCACTATTAATTTTTTTAGTATTCATACTAATTTTATGTTTCTATATACACTGTGTTTATATTTATTTGTTTATATATTCAGGCCACACCCGTTTAAAACTGAATATAGATACAGATACTTAGCTTTTTGGAGCAATTCATGTTGGGTTGGGGGTTCAAATCCCGCCTCCATCCTGTGTACACAGAGTTAGCATGGTCTACCCATGCTTCTGAGGTTTCCTTCAGGTTCTCGCACAATTCCAAAGACATGCGGTTAGAAAATTGCCTGTAGTGTGTGCGATTTTGCCCTTTGATTTATCCCATGCCTTGTCCCCTCTGTGTTCCCCGAGTGGGAAAGGCTCCAAGCTCACCCCCGTGACCCTGTATAGGATAAGCGGTATGGAAAATGGATGAATGGAGCAAATATATAGTTGCTGGATTGATGTTTCATGGCATCATCACCTTTAACAGTCTGAAGCAGAGGTTCCAGGAATAGCCAGATCATCTAAGAATGTGTTCCGGTAGTGGACTTTACAGCCAGTGAACTCTTCACATATTTAGTGAATTGAGTTCAATTTGAATTAACAATTAAAAAAAACAAAAAATGTATTAATACAGTTGTATTATTGTTATACAATGTATTATGATTAATTAACAAGGTAATAAACAAGAATTCATTACTTTATAATCAGTTGAATTCCCGATGCTGATTGGTTGACAGACGACCTGAGATGTGCATTATTGCCTAATAATTCTTGCCAAATTCTTCCTTACTTAATCACCAACAATTATTTGATGGTGTTGATGATTTTTTAAATGGCATTATAAATGGGCTTTATTAATTAAGGACTTGGGGGACTAAAGTGTCAAGATCTAAGGAATCTTTCTGTTTTTCCAGGCGTGAGCGCTCAATTGATCACACCCCTGAATGAGACGGTGCTCCAAAACACTGACGCCAGGTTCAACTGCAGCGTGACGGCACCTGGCTGGTCGATCATGGCCTGGACACTGAATGAACGCTTAGTACTTAATATTTTAGAGACAACGGGTCCGAACGGTATTCCTACTCGCTACTTTGCCACAAACTACACCACAGCAGGAGTCTACAAATGGGAGTTTAGGATCCATGGCGTCACAATAAAGGATACTGGAAACGTGGGATGTCAGGTGCAGAACAGTCTGGCGGTACGTGCTGCACTGACCGTCCAGCGTGAGTATAATTTATATTGAATGATAACATTTGTATGAATGTTTACGTGATAAGCGAATCCAACAAAACAACAAGACAACAATTGCAAACTTTATCAGGCGACATCACCACCAGAATTTCTTATCCGTTCACTTATCCCTACACATTATAATAATAATTTAACAACATTAACCAAGCTAGCCAGCAATCAATAATAGCGATAGCAAGATAGCTAACATGTTTATCGTGGCTACCTAGATTATTGTGTTATTCAAACCAGTACCGAGATCACTATCAAGATAACAATACATTTTGTTGTGTTGTTAAAATCCAGAGTTTTAGCTCAACCTGCTGCACGCTAGCTAACGTTTATACTCAAAAATGAGTCCTCACAGATTATTCGTTTATAGACACTCGTGTGTGTGTGTGTGTGTGTGTGTGTGTGTGTGTGTGTGAGAGAGAAAGAGATTCTACTGAAATGACAAAACTCAAACAGACACTGCAGGCATTTAAACCCTTCGCTGTGTCTAAGGCTTTATTACTGTCTATAACCTGCAAGAAAATAAAAAAGTATCGATCTTCAGTGAGCTGCTTCTTAATTTAGCTGCCAGTGAAGTCTATTTTTCAACTCATTAATTCTTTTCTGAGGTGCAGTGAAGAGTCGATTTCATTTAGCAGGTCATAGTTAAATAAGGACAGATCTGGGGTTTTCTGTGGGAAAGGATCCACGGCGAAACTATTCATCCGCGTGTGTATACTGGTGCCCTGTAATTACATGGATACATGCTTTTCTTAAAGTTTGTGTTTTATGAAGAATCTGAGTATTTCAGTACAAGGCTAACAAGCTAACTATTAACAAACTAAAAAAAAAAAAATGCCCAAACAGTTAACAGGCCACAATTACGTATGTTAACAATTGTTATATTTCCTATATTTAACAATGAATATTTTATTGACAGTCATCAAATGTTAAACAGTTAAACAAGCTAACTAGCTAAAGAAAAAGATAGCATTTAGTATATTTCCCTAATCTGTCAAAATTGGCTTTTTTTATTTATAAATTATAATTTTTTTTTTTTTGCTTGTTTGTTTTTTTCCTGGTAAATTGCAGAATTGGAGCTGTATGGAAAATACAAGTACAAATGAGTAACATATCTGTAAATTAAATGTTGCAGTTACAGTAGCTATCTATTACCAATCAACAACAAACTACCTTTGCTAATAGCAGTCTAGCAATTAACAAGATAACAATTAACGACCTAAGCGCAAGCTAACAGTTGACAGTTGACACACTAACAAACTAAATATATATATATATATATAAAATGACCCTGCTGAAAAACAAAGAAACAATAGAGACCCTTAAAGAATTTGTAATGGGAATTGTATTGGTTTTACAGAGACTGTAATGGTCCCTGTGGGTCTCTACTGGTAATTGGTTGCCTTCTACTGGTGGCATGTTATGTCTAGTGGATACCATTAAGGACAAGTAATGGTAATGGATTTTATGGTTAGCTGATGGTTTGTAATGGTATTTGTAGTGGAAACCATTTGAATTTCATGGTCATTTAAAAAAATGTTTCCCTTTTACAAAGTTAAACTTTTAAATCTGGAGTTTATATTAACATATAACGATGGACTCTTCTTTGAAATACGATTTGCGAAAGCTGGATTTTTTCTGACTGACGGAATAAAAAAAAATTATCTATGTATCTATTCATGCTTATGGATCTTTCTTTGCTAATCAAATGCTCAGTGCGGCGTGCTGTATTAACTGTGCGTGGTGCGTGTGTAGCTTAAGCTCGTCTCAGTCGTGTGTGGAGCTGAAATTAAAAATCTTTGCGCACCGATGTAGCTCTTGAGCAATGCTGTACACGTATTGGAATGCTTTGATTGGATATTGATGTATAGTGTATGTTGTGGCTTTTTTTCTTCTTCTCACTCCTGAAATCACTCTCGTGAAAAACTTATCACTCTGGTGCTCTTAAATGGCTCGGCGCTTAGTGCACAACCCTCGCTACCACTTGAGCCACAGCCGCCCTAACTGATAATGCTTTCGCGTGACAGATCGCTATCGTACTCATTTACTCATATTTGCTCTGATACCAACATCTGATACCACGTCATTTTATATGAGCAGTATCAATGGCTGTACTCATTAAATATGTGTGCAACATGTAGTGAATTGTGTACACAAGAGCTGGAAAGAAACTGTCGCAAGAGCACTGAGATGTGAGCAAGTCAAGGTCAACAAAGCAAAATAAAATATTCCATGACATTCCTGACTGCTTAATACTAAGTAGGTTACTTGTAAATAAGTACGTAAGTAAGATTTATTAATAGAGCACATTTCCAAAAAAGTTGCGTTGACGAAAGTGCTATGCAATAAAGTTTGATTTAGAACACCAGTGTTTTATTATAGGTTATATATCATAGTGCTGTTTCTCAATTCTGATTGGCCAGAACGTGTTGATTTTTTTTTTTTTTTTTTTATAACAGCAGCTTTTACAGTAGTGCTGGCTGTAAGGTAAATCACAGGTTTATATAAATGCTTATTGTACCGTGTTATCGTTTTTATAACAGCTCATTCACAGGGATTTGCATGGTGGACGTGCCACGTAATCTAAATCTAAACATTTACATCACGTGTGCTTGTTTACAAGTTCACGAGTAATATTTTCTGTTCCAGTTCTGTCTTCACCCCTGTTCTGGCATTGGTTTGTTACCTGATTGTATCCACCTGTTTTGTGTTAGCTCATTTATTACTTTGTGTACATATACCCTGCTGTGATCCACCAAAGACTTAAATCTTGCAGTGTGGTCCATCCTAAAGTGATTACGCCATTGTAATTGTACGCCATTATGCCATTGTAATTTGGAGGGCTGTTTTTGGCTGAGATAAAAGTGACTTCAAAGAACCCTTTTAAATGGCCGTTACTGACTAACTGACACCAAGGACACTTGGTGCGCCTGTGATTATTTGCAGTTATTACTGTGAAGGTATAAATATGTGTAAGCTGATTTACTAACAGAGTCTCTATTTCAAACGAGTAAAACAGGTTATGTTCTTGGCTTCCTTATCAGCTTTGTGCTTGAATTAATTTCTGCCTGTTCTCGATGTCCAATCCTGCAAATGACTCAATGTAAATAAAGAACGAATCCAATGTAACGCCTATCTAATGTGTGTCTGTCCCCAGAGAATGGCACAGTGGCGATTACCTGGTCAAACCAGATAGCTACAGTAGGAGATCAGGTCACGTTCCAATGTCTGGCAGCAGGCTGGTTACCTGCAGCGCAGATTTCCTGGACAGTGAACGGCACACCGGTGGATAATCGGCTTTATAACACAAGCTCGGTGGCAAACGGGGATCTCATGAACTCCAACAGCACTCTCAAAATCACCGCCCAGAGCAATGTTTCCGTGGCCTGTCTGGCGAACATTTCTACTCACCCATCGCCTGAAATCAGCACCGTCTTCCTGACTGTCCGTAAGAGACGTTACAACATACAGGCTTATGCGATGTAAAATAGGAACCGACAAAGGAATCTTTTTACATCGAACTGTTCTAACTTGTATTAATGAATATTAAAAACATGATGGGCATTGTTTATCGATCTTTTAGTAAGGTTATGTGTAAATGCTCTTCATAGTAATGTATGCATGTTGATAAATGCCAATCAGTTGTAAACGACCAAATGTGTTAAATGGCACAGCTGATTTACATTTAACCACACCTACAAAACTCCATAAAAGGCAAAGCTTATAGAGGGCAGAAAACAATATAATAGAATAAATATTCTATCAACGCAGCTCAGCCATTGGGATGCTTCAGCTACCAGATCTTCCTCATTTGTAGGGTGCCATTACTTTTTTCCCTAGTGAAATGTCGAGCCTTATTCGTCTTAATTTACGTACTTGTTTTGGAACCACTTTTTCTTCGATTTGGAGCCAGTCAATCGAGGTTGAGATTAGTCTCTTTATATGTAGATGTACAAATTCACAGAGCTCTTTTAGAACACAAATGTTTTTTTTTTTCCAAACTAAGTGGATTTCCATGAACATCGTATTTCTTGAGAACAATTTATAAATAAATTCCTTCGTAGTCTGTCCAGTTTGATAAATGAGGCCTAATGATAACAATATTGCATGTGACAACAAAGATAATATTCAGTCATGCATCTCAAAAGGCAATTACTGGTCATTTAAATGAACACGTAGCATAACTAATTAGCTACATTGCTTGAATTTATTCACGTGAATATTTCTATTTCCATGTTGCAGAGAAGGCCGTGCCGCCGCTACCCATAGACCAGACCGTGTTAATAGCGATTACCGTGGCCTTCAGCCTGGCCGCACTTTTAGTCCTCCTCATCATCGGCATCATCTTCTGCTGTAAGAGGAAAAAGAGTGAGTTCGCTGCCTTTCATTCATAATGTACAATGGATAATAAAAGTTTAATGAAGCCTTCAGTTAGGCCTTTAGTATAAGAGGGCTATAGTTAGATTAGCACTCTATATCTGTCTTTTACCAGCCTATATAATATAATATAATATAATATTTGGCATCCACATCACATTATTTGCTTAAATGTCTTGGACTTCTGTGGCTCAGAAGGGCGGCTGTGGCTCAGGTGGTAGAGCAGGTTGTCCACTAATCGTAGGGTTGGCTGTTCGATTCCTGGCCCACATGACTCCACATGCCGAAGTGTCCTTGGGCAAGACACTGAACCCCAAGTTGCTCCCGATGGCAAGTTAGCGCCTTGCATGGCAGCTCTGCTACCATTGATGTGTGAGTGTGTGTGTGTGTGTGTGTGTGTGTGTGTGTGTGTGAATGGGTGAATGAGACACAGTGTAAAGCGCTTTGGATAAAAACGCTATATAAGTGCGCCATTTACCATTTCCTTCTGTAGAACTGAGTGCACCACCATCACAAATGGTAAGAACAATTGAGAAGTGATCCTGGGGCTGATTTCTTTCTAGCCCAGACTGTAGATCCACGAGGTGATTACACAGAGTGACACACGGACATGATTTCTTTTTAGCCCGTTTATGATGATTCTCTGCTCAAATCTAATAGTTTTGTTCTCGAAATATTGATAGATATTAGATGTTAGCCCGTCCATATAACATCACCAGCAGGGCTTGGGCAATATGACAATAATACTGATATTGTGATAATATTGAATTGTGTCACAATACAATTTTCTGAGAGATTGTGGGCCCCATTATGTCTTTCTTTAAATAACTTTTTTGTGTTTAAAAAACCAAACAAAACCTAAAACAGTATTTCTAACATTTTGAAACGTTAAAATTGTAAAATGTGAAAACAATAAATAAAATAATAATAATTCTGCCTTTTCAGTGTTAATTTATTTTTGTAAATAAAAGTATCATCAAACAAATTTTTAAAGGTCTTCAAGTATCATATATATGATATATCATATCGGCCATCCCTAATAATGGTACAACCCAATAACCCAACCGGAACATTATCAGGGCGGCCATCTTGAACACGCAGAATTGCATTTTTCTTAACCGTAATTCGTTGTCACTCTGTCCTTTAGGCTCTGCCTAATAAAGTCTGAAACATTTGCACCAAAAAAGCAAAAACATGCTTTGCAGATGATAATACTTACTGAAAATTTATCTGAAATATTTAATAGAGATGCTCTTGACTATTTTACAAAATGGTTTATTGAAGAAAAGAAACCTTAGAGTTTAATTATATCATTTGAAGCAAAAACATGATGATTTGTTTGTTAAGCTACATCCTACATGAAAAGATAGAAAAGATACTAAAATGCTAACTCTTACGTTCCTGCTTTTCAGGATCTAGGTATCAGGATGAAGTGAGGTATGTACACTGAATGTACAAACAATGAAGCACAAAACTTATGAATGAAAATTTGATATCAATCTGCAAAGACTTATTTATATCTGGTCATTTCTTGACTTGGTGCTTGGGTGTGTGTGGTTTTTTTCACTTGCGTGTCAGTGACCTGCTAAAACCTTATGATTTTCCATGTAGAGCACGCGCTGTGGCGCAAGCTGCACATACTGAGAGAGGACGGGTACGGGAGAACTTTGGATATGTTGAAGACAATCCCAGTGGTGAGACACACACACACACACACACACACACACACACACGCACTGTAATGCACAGGAGCCACAGGGAGATGGGCATGTCTCTCATTTCTGGTCATACAGCAGAGATTCAAATCACTAGCATAAAAATCCTCTTT
Source organism: Noturus placidus (assembly GCA_022414735.1). Taxonomy (NCBI): domain Eukaryota; kingdom Metazoa; phylum Chordata; class Actinopteri; order Siluriformes; family Ictaluridae; genus Noturus; species Noturus placidus. The sequence continues at coordinate 66,998 of JAFFST010048635.1, forward strand.
TATTGAATTAGTTAGCAAGTATGGTATTGTAATTTGGCGAAAATGGTGGAAAGCAGGTTCACACTATCAAAATGTATTTCATGAATAAGTAGCTTTTACTTGAAATCAAACATTTAGAACCTGGTTGAAAAAAATCAGGTTCTTCCCATAATCCACTGGTCAAATGTGTTTACGCTCTGTCGTTTTATGATCTTTCTGTGCTTTCTAGTTTCCGATAAATCAGTTTTACATCTAACAGATCAGTAGCCTATAGACACCGATCTGCCATAACATTAAAACCACCTGCCTAATATTGTGGAAGTCCCACTTGTGCCACCAATACAGCTCTGGCCCGTCGAGGCATGGACTCCACAAGACCTCTGAAGGTGTGTTGTAGCATCTGGCACCAAGACGTTAGGAGCAGATCCTTTAAGTCCTGTAAGTCGCGAGGTGGGGCCTCCATGGGTTGGACTTGTTTGTCCAGAACAACCCAAAGATGCTGAATCGGATTGAGATCTGGGGAATTTGGAGTCCGAGTCAGCACCTTGAACTCTTTCCTGAACAATTTTTGCAGTACAGCAGGGAACATTATCCTGCTGAAAGTGCACCACTGCCATTAGGGAATATCGTTGCCATGAAGGGGTGTCTGAAACAATGTTTAGGTAGGTGGTACGTGTAACATCAAGTAACATCTACATGAACGCCAGGACCCAAGGTTTCCCAGCAGACCATTGCCCAGAGCATCACATTTCCCCCACCAGCTTGCATTCTGTCGCCGGTTCACCACATTTGTTAGGTACTAATAACTGCATACTGGGAACACCCCACAAGACCTGCCATTTTGGAGATGCCCTGACCCAGTCATCCATCCCTATGCTTGCCCACTTTAACTGCTTCCAACACATCAACTTTGAAGGTTTTATTTCTAATGGCTGATCGGTGTAGATGAGTATAATACGATATATGGCCTATTTTGTATTGTATTTTGTGTTAACTGTGGATTTTTAGAAATGACTCGTTCTGAATATTTTTACAGTAGCAGACCTTGACAGTGTGTACAGCATCAGCGGCGTCCAGCGAGGCAATTATTTCAACAATATTCAGGTAACAGTACAAAATAAATGTACATTTGCACAATTGATACCACGACTCTTAATTGATTGCATCAAAATCAGTCCTATACTAATGTCAAGTCCTTATCTTCTAGATTCCTGAAGTGAACTCTAGCCAATACTCCAGCGGTCCTTCTTTAAACGGTTATTTCCTCAATGACCCCGGGCTCCAAAAACACAGACATCAGACTATCGTGTAAATGGACCAAGAGCTTGATTTTTTTTCTAAATGACGTACAGAAGTCTTAACTTATTGCGAAAGTTATATTATGTGTTAATTGGTGCACTGATAACAATACAAGCGTATGTATTTTAAACTTCTATTTAAAGTGTATATTTTTATTTAATGTCAGAAAATGTTTTATAACTGCATTGTGTACAAAAGGGCTATATGAGATGCATACGAGATTTAATGACCTGTTTACGTGCACAGATCGCATACAGCTACGTGCACAGATCTGCTTCAAGTTACAGTTCAAAGGAGGCTTTCTAATAGAATTGCGATAATTCATGTTTTCGTGAATATGAACACAGAACAAGATTGCTTATCAGAAGTGACAATTATGGTCAGTGTTCATATCAGGTGTTGGAAGAAACATTTAAAGCTCTTAGAAGACTTATTGAAAGTCATTATTGTTTTTGAGAACGGATACAGTGTCACAGAAAAGGAGCAGTGAGTTGGTTTATAAACGAACATTTATATGATTGGGTAATAAAACAAAGCATTATGTTAATTCAGAGTTAATAAATGAAAAATAAATGACCACCTTCTCCAATTGCTACAGACCGTGATTGCAGTCTTTGTTATACAGTAAAAGGCTTGAATCGTATCCTAGTTCCTTCTCTCAGGATTTTATGTGAGTATGTTTATTCATACAGTGTGCTAGCTGCTAATTATCTACCCGAATAAGCTACAGGAGTGATGTTTCTGTGATACACGTTTTTAAACGTTCTCTAGGTACTTCTTAAAACTCATCTTTTTCACTAGTGTTTGAGATGGATCCAAATATAATGGTGGGAAAAAAAATAGTTATTTCACTATAAAGTCAATAGATAAATAGCTACATCAGTGTATATGTATTTCTACATCCAATAAAATGAACAAGTCTGCGTCGACACTGTACCTGTGTATTTATCTTCCTTTGATGATACAATCATTGGCGGTCACTGCTTGTGAAACTTTCAGCTTAATTCCTGGTACGAATTAGTCAACAGAGTAATTTTACTGATGACCATTTGATGTGGTGCATTAAGCTTCATTAGGCAAACTCAAGTAACTGAACTTGTGGGTTTTTTATTCCCTGTGGGCCAAACACATTATTTAAAGGCAATGATGCCCATCTCTAATATGACTGTTTAAATAAAAATGACAAATGAGGATGGAATTCCGTGCAGCCAAGAAACGTCCACCTCATTAAGTAAGCATTAGCATACAAGCTCTCTCTCTGCTAAACATTAAGTACATTAGTTAGGTGTCAGGCCACCATGAGACACCAAAACACCTTCAAAACATCTTGGCATCAATTATATGAGGCTTCTGGACAATGGAAAAGCGTTTTGATGATGGTCATGCATGGTAAGACCACTCTAGAATCTCACAAAAATGTTTGATTGGTTGAGATGTGGTGAGTAAGAAAGGCCATAGCATATATGATTTCCATCATTTTCATTTTAAACCATTCAGTGAGCCACTGTGTCCTGTTGATCGAGGCGGGGTCAACCTGGAAGAGACCACGCCCATTGTTTCACCATGGAATTAAATGTGATCAGTCAGAAGAACTCTGGATTTCTTTGCAGTAACCCTTCTCTCTACTAATTATACTTTTATACTTTATTCATATCAAATTAAAGAAATCCAACCAGATTACTCTCATTTGTTAAAAATGAGCTGTGCAGCGTTAATTGCTTTTAATTGTAGTGACAAACCATTGCTAAATTGTTCAGTATTATTGTAAGGGGAGCTCAGGACCCTTCTCCTCCCTACCAGCAGAGTTTGCAGTCTTCAGAGTTTTAGTGTGACCTCTAACAACCTTTTCACTTCCCAGTTTTGAAGTACTTAAGCATCCCAAGTCATCAATTTCATTGTTAAGTCTTGCCACGCGAAACGTTCTCATCCTTTTGTTGTTTCTGACTGGCTCCGTCATATTTTAAATAATCTGTTTATTCTTTGATTTCACCCCTGGTCGTGTTTATTAATTGTTGATCTTGTTTGGAACTCTTGCCCGGCTTTAAATTTTTTAATTTGGATAATTTCAATGTGTATGCTAAATAAACCTCCTATTGTAACTCTGCCCGGTTAGTCTACCACGGTACAATATGTTTTAGTTAAATACTCTGATGTAATTAAATATTTCCAAAAATGCATCACAAACAACCTTATTGGTTGATTTCAAACAGATTGACTGATGTGGTTTCTAACACAGAGTGATGCACTGTCCGTTATGTATAAATATAGACGGAAGGACGTCACCAAGCAAAAACCAGTCGGAGCTCCATATTGAAGCTGAATTTCTTCCTCAACACACAATTTGGGTCTCAATCCACACCGGCATCAGACTCCAGCAGGAAGCGACGTTAGATGTGATTCAGAGGATAAAATATTTCCAATTATATTTTTCCATTCTCAATGATTTTTCTTATATCTTCACCAATTTAAATGCTTAGCTTGTGGCTATACACTTGCCAGAATCTATCATTTGAACCATGAGTTAAAGCTTTGTTAGACGCTAATAACTTAAGCTATCTGATTAGAACCGTCATCGAAGATTTATGTTTAATCGTTCGGCAGATGATTTCATCCAAATTGAGGTGAAATCCAATTATCTTACTTTTTTGAGAGACTCCTTCTACTGCTGATTTTTATTGAGATACTCTCACTGCAGAGGCCGATCCGGCCACAAATCACTGCATTCTAATTCTGTTTCTGCTGACTGATCTGACATGAGAGGTTTAATGAGCTTACGCTAATGCTAACAGCCACAGCTGCCCCGCTGTTCATTTTCTGTTTCTCGTGTGAGACTTTCTGCATTAATTGTCTCCAGCCTGATTCTGTAAGCAATGAACTGGATGCTTTGATCAGAAAAAAAAAAAAAAACTAAGTGACACAGGATCTAATCCTTGAATAGATATGAGTAGAAGTTTTCCTCAAGCACTTAGTATTTGTCTGGGGTTTGAATTTTAGAATATAGAATATTAGAAACCAAAATAAACACAGAATTTTGACATCATTCTCCACCTAAAACATGAGATCCAATTACCAACATATTGTTTTATTTGATTGCTTTAAGAGTTACCTTTCTCTAAAAACATTGGCTAGCTTCTTTAGCTTGGTAGATAGAGCTATTATATATATATATATATATATATATATATATATATATATATATATATATAATTGTTCCTATTGTTCTCTGGAGTATTAAGAGTAACTTTATAAGAGTTAGCTTGTGCATGTGCTTCCTCTGGGAACATTAGCTAGCTTTGTTACCTTGCCCGATATTTCAACTGCGTTCATGCCATGTTGTAATTACGAGGGTCTGACTCGTAAATAGCGTCCACGTCCTCGTAGAACCCGTAATTGCAACTTGGAAACTAGGAATTTTCTGAGAGCTCCGACTTGTACCAGCTGACCGCCGCAACATCATGTGGAAATGCTCAAATTGGTGGCGGCTTCAGCAGTAAATAAAGTTAAGTAGTTATCTCATATTTGTATAGTCATTCGTATTCTGGACTATTATTAAATGTCTTAATAATGCAAGATTGAAATACATACAGTACGGTTTAATGTAATTTTAAGGTGAACACAGCCTAAAGCTAGCCGCTAGCTAGGCTATTTACTGGACGAAGTTGTAAAGATGTCAAAGATGACAAAGGTGTATTGAATGTAGTGTATGAGGTTATAGTTTGCTCTAGACTTGAACAAAAATAAGTGAAAGGGCGGCTGTGGCTCAGTCGGTAGAGCGGGTTGTCCACTAATCCACTAATCGTAGGGTTGGCGGTTCGAATCCCGGCCCGGGTGATCCCAT
>JAFFST010048635.1:79300-103455 GCA_022414735.1 Noturus placidus
TGTGTATGTGTATGTGTGTGTGTGTATGTGTATGTGTGTGTGTGTGTGTGTGTGTGTGTGTGTGTGTGTGTGTGTGTGTGTGTGTGTATAAAAGCAATGGATGATGCACATGGTTTTATTCTACATCAACCAGCTGTCACCTACCATGATGCTAATGAGCCTATTAGAGAATGATGCTTCAATGAATACTTTTTTATGATTTAGCTCTTCAAATGAAGCATGCATTCAAGTCCCATAATGCATGTACTGATTGTCATTTAATTGTGTAGTGGAATGAGATGCTGCATCTCCAGAGCTAATCAAAATGACTGCTGATTATTCTGCAAACGTGCGTGTGTTTGTGTGCAAGAGTTTATTCAGGCATACGTGGAGGTTTGTTGTTCTTTTCCACGAGTGATGCAATGTGAACGATGTGAGGAGTGTTTTCAAAATGTCAAGTAAGATGTAACACTACTATTGTCATTACTGACCGAATACTAAGCAGCTGGTCTTTCCTCTAAACTCTGATAATACTGAGACCTGTTACTGCAGAGAAGCTTCTGTTTGTTATCTAGCATCACTCCAACTTTTGGCTTCAGCCTTTGTCTTGAGATCTAGGACGCAGACTTAGTTTTATGTTATTTTGGTCCATGATCCAGGGTCCAAGATCTTGCTGTTTTTGATCTAAGATCCAGGATCCAGCTTCTGGGTTTTTTTGTTTGTTTGTTTGTCAACCTGTGATCCCGGATCCAGCTGTTGGTTTTTGATCTAAGATCCAGGACGCTAAATGGTCTGTACTTATATAGCGTCTTTTAACCTTAGCGGTCCTACAAAGCGTTTTACACTTTTTCTCATTCACACACACACACACACACACACACACACACACACACACACACACACACACACACACACACCCATGACAGCAGAGCTGCCATGCAAGGTGCCAGCCTGCCATTCGCAGCAACTTGGGATTCTCCATGTGGAGTCATGTGGGCCGGGAAACTTCGAACCTCTATCTATGCGTTTAGTGGACAATCCACTCACCACCTCAGCCACAGTCACCCTAAAGGATCCAGCTTTTGTTTTTTATCTGTGATCCAGGACCTAGCTGTTGGGTTTTTGTCTAAGATCCAGTATCTGGTTTCATTTTTTTTTTTTTTTTTTTTTTTTAACCTGTGATCCAGGAATTTGCTGTTTTGTTTTGTTTTTTAAATCCAGGATCTAGTTGTCGGTTTTTATCCAAGATCCAGTATCCAGTTTCCGAGTTGGAGCTGAGTTTTAGGAGTTACAGTAACTCCTGGTTTAAATTCAAGACGGAGGATCTAGCCTATTTATATTCAGCTGCTGGTTTATAATGAAGAGAAAGGATCTAGCTGCTGGTTTATATCCAAGATCCCGGGATCTAGTTGCTGGTTTATATTTTTACAATCGAGCTAGGTATATTTTTACCTAGCTGCTGATTTTGGGCGGCTGTGGCTCAGCAACTCGTCCGGTCATAACTTTGATACACATTTATTGCAAACCAATAAGTTTGACTTAATAACTGAGCTACAAGAATATGCATTTGCATGAACACTTATTGATGGAAATCCACAACTGCCCTTCGATATCTATTATGGGCGGCTGTGGCTCAGTCGGTAGAGCGGGTTGTCCACTAATCCACTAATCGTAGGGTTGGTGGTTCGAATCCCGGCCCGGGTGATCCCATGCCGAAGTGTTCTTGGGCAAGACACTGAACCCTAAGTTGCCCCCGATGGCAAGCTAGCACCTTGCATGCAGCTCTGCTACCATTGGTGTGTGAGTGTGTCTCATTTGTAAGTTGCTTTGGATAAAAGCGTCTGCTAAATGAAAAAATTTAAATCTGAGATCATGGTGTATTTTCACAAGATCCAGGATCTAGTTTCTAGTTTAGATCCAAAACTCAGGTGCTTGGTTTAGGATTCGGCTTCCTGTTATGTAATCCAAGATTAAAGATTAATTGTTTTACCCAATATCTAAGATTGGCATCTCATTTTATTTTTAATTAAAATCCATGATCCCATCTGTTTACCCTAGTCCAATATACAGGATTGAATTGCTCGACATTTTTGTTTAAATTAAACATGAGAATGATCCCAAACCCCATTTATACCGATACACGGAGACATTTTATTTATTAATGTGAAGCTGCTGGTTTTTAACTAATCTCCTGGATCCAGCATTTTATCGGAAATAACGAATCCTGCTTTTTTAACTCTGAAATCCAGGATCTCATAGTAGCTAATGTAGCTTCTGCAAATTTTGTGTAGGAGCTAAGCTGTTTTTAGAGTCCAGCCTCTAAAAGGAGGATAACTCCATCCATGTCCCAGCAGAATTTTGAGCCCACTTCAGATGTTGTTTTGTACTGCAAACTAACCGAGTAACAGGAGAGAACTGAATCTCTGTGCTGTTTGTAGGATCTTCTGGGCAACGTGTCAGCAAATGTCAGGAGCAGTTCCTGCAGCAGAAACAGCCATGATATAAATACAACATTCCCAGTCCAAAATCTATCAGAGGCGTGGGCGAACGGGATGAACGTGAACTCGAGAGACATTGTGGATTGTATAGTCCTTAAAAAGCATGAAATAGATCATGTGCATAAGTTTGAATAGTTTTGTGTTATTAATGTACTTATTTCCATATCCCTCGGTTTTTAGTTTACATTGAATGGAATAATTAGTTTTTTAATTGCTATTTCTTGCCTTAGTAAAGAAAAAATACCCTCAAAATTGAAGGGATAAAAAATCATTAGGCCGAATGCTGAGTCACTGCGGCATTTGGAGCAGCGAGTGTTGCTTTCAATTAAATTAGATAGTTTGGAGAAGAAAACGCCAAATGTAATGGATCAGGCGTGACATCGCTGACGTATTTAGTTTTGCCTTAGAGCTTTGATGGCTAACATTAAATAGTGTTGTTTTCAGGTACCAGTTTAGCATCGTTACACCTGCAAATCCAAATCCAGTTGTAGACAGTGTACAAGATCTCGATAAAATCCTGACTGAATTCTATAACAGACTGCGTTCTAATGAGCGTTTTCCATGCCTGATTATTTTATGAAGACGCTCTGACGGTAGATCCGTGATTAAAGAAGATTAATATTCCCTGTTTAGGTCATCAAATGATTCAGAAATCAAAAGAATCATAATTAGAAAAAAAAATAATAACATAAACCCACAGGGCGCACGGTGGCTTAGTGGTTAGCACGTCTGCCTCACACCTCCGGGGTTCAAGTCCCGCCGGGGCCATGTGTGTGCGGAGTTTGCATGTTCTCCCCGTGTGTCGGGGGTTTCCTCCGGGTACACAGGTTTCCTCCCCCAGTCCAAAGACATGTATGGTAGGCTGATTGGCGTGTCTAAAGTGTCTGTAGTGTATGAATGTGTGTGTGAGTGTGTATGTGATTGTGCCCTGTGATGGACTGGCACCCTGTCCAGGGTGTACCCCGCCTTGTGCCCGATGCTCAGTGGGATAGACTCCAGGTTCCCCCGTGACCCTGAAAAGGAGTAAGCGGTTGAAGATGGATGGATGGATGGATAACATAAACCACATATACACAAATATATTTTGTTTTGTTTACATTTTGTCATCACCACTCACATATCTGACACTGTACCGCGAGTTTGGCATCATCCTATGCCATCCTTCTATTGGTAGGTTTTAGATGAGCATTGCAGCAGTGCCCACATAACTATGAAAATTTCCTGACACTGTCAGAACCTGGCACTACATCGCCACATCATGCATCGTAAGAGCTCCGATCTCAACTCACGCCCAAAGAATTCATTTACGATGTGTGATTTTTGTCAGTAAAATTTGGCCGGAAATCTTACAGTGTAAAACTGTTGCATTCAAACCACTAGTACTGAGTTGTTCAGTACCTGACAAAAAAAAAACCTCATACCTCCATTCTGATGCCAATTTGTTTGCACCAGGTCGGAGACGTCGCCTAAAGTATGAACCTGTTTTGTCTGAACTCAACTCCAACCAAGCATATTTTGCTTCATGGATTATATTTGGGATAAGCAGGACACACAGGCGTACATTTCAGATTTAGTCGAATCATTCCTTTAATTGAGGGGCGCACGGTGGCTTAGTGGTTAGCACATCTGCGTCACACCTCCAGGGTCCGGGGTTCGAGTCCCGCCAGGGCCATGTGTGTGCGGAGTTTGCATGTTCTCCCCGTGGGTCGGGGGTTTCCTCCGGGTACTCCGGTTTCCTCCCCCAGTCCAAAGACATGCATGTTAGGCTGATTGGCGTGTCTAAAGTGTCTGTAGTGTATGAATGTGTGTGTGAGTGTGTATGTGATTGTGCCCTGCGATGGACTGGCACCCTGTCCAGGGTGTACCCCGCCTTGTGCCCGATGCTCCCTGGGATGGGCTCCAGGTTCCCCCGTGACCCTGAAAAGGAGTAAGCGGTAGAAGATGGATGGATGGATGGATTCCTTTAATTGGTGCCATGATGGCACACAGCGTTAAGCCTTGCCAAGTGATAGCTCCAGGGTGATGAGATTGGGAACTGTGTGAATCTTCACATGTTCTCTCTGGGTATAAAACATGCCAGTTGGTGGACAATGTCTGTGTGCCAGCATGATGGACTGGTTTATCATCCAGGCTGTACTCCCAACTGGTCACTGCCTTAGTCAAAACGAATAGACTATTCCTTGAATGTAAATGTATTTTTTTTATTTTTTATTTTGAAGGAATGTCTAGTTATTACACTTATCCTATATAACGGCTTCTGTAAGACTCTAGTTGTTATTCCTGTTTTTAAAAATCACATTAGGGGGAATTAAAAAAAAAAAAAAAAAAAAAAAAACACCTCACACCACACACGCTGAATGTGATTGGTTGAGAGCAAACCGTGATGCCCCTCCACGCTCGAGGGGCTTCCTCTATAAATGCAGCCCTGGCGCGCGGCGTCGCGCGGACTCCACGACTGCATCATTGGTGCCGAGGTATAGCGCGCGCGCGGAATCGGAATCGGAATCGTCGTATCCCCCCCACTCCACCCCCCCTCTGTCCGTTCATCATCTTTACACCATGAGTGAGGTGAGATTTCACACATCTCCGTCTGCGTTTCCTGAAGTCTAATGAATGCCGTAATGTGGCGCGTGACAATGCCATGCTTTTGAGAATGCTACCAAAAGAAAAAAATGAAAGAAAAAAAAAAAAAAAGTCTTAGAGAAGTATGAAGTGCTTAATGGGATTTACAGGTTTAATGGGTGGGAATAGTGTAAAGATTTGGAATGCATAAAATGTTTCTTTTTAAATCCGATCTCGTCCGTGCGCGTGCTGTGCCCGAGGCGCCTGGAGGGCAGCGCGCGCGCATTTGACCGAATTAAAATCACTCACTTTTAATTCTCATGTCGTTGTTTATGGGTTTGTTTGTTTGTTTGTTTTTTTTTTTGGTAATTTCCAAAAGGTGGGGGTATTGTAAAAGAATAATAATAATAATAATAATAATAATAATAATAATAATAATAATATTGGAAATGCATCGTGCGGTTTCAAGTGGACTCAACCCCGCAAATTGGGAATTGTTACAGCAAAAAAAACAAAAAAAAAACAAAGCAGCATCCAAATGTGAGAGATGTCACCGGGTCTTTGTGGCAAACTTGTGGGTGGGTGTGTCAACAAATCAGTGCTACAGGAGTTAGTGTGACATTTATGCATTTGTTCATTTATTTGTGATCTTTACATTTAAAAAAATTGCAATCATGAAATATTTTTATTGCGTTTTGATTATCATGACCTCTAATGTTTCGTGTGTGTGCGTGTGTGTACATTGAGGACCCCCAAAAGTCCCCCAAAAGGCTCGGAATATCTAACAGTTCTATCCCTGTGGGAACATTTGTCTTCATTTATTTCCTCCTAAAAGAGCAGAAGGATTTCCTTTCAGCTACTCAGGTGAAGTTCAGAGTTAGATTTAGGCGTAGCATAGCGTAAATTAGCTGCATTGTAGTTTCCTTACAATGACACCAAGGCACTGATTGTGTTTGTGTGAAATCACGGCGTTGATGTGATCCGGCAGAGGCGAATCATATTAGCCTAAATGATTGAGACCGTCCTTTAATTATAAAGGAGGAATTCACCAGAGGGGATTAATACATCACAAAGCACATCACAGCTTAAATAGTCAACCTTACACAGTGTTTGGGTTATATTTGTTTAAAATAAAACTCAAGAGTTGTGAGATTTAGACAGATGTAGAAATGAGATTTAATCAGGGATTAAGCCTGTTGCAATCCATCTGAAATGAAGCAGCAACATCATGTGAAGTCTATTGAGGCGGTCGTCCAGGGGTGAGTGACAAGCAGCAGAGTCATTAGTCAAATGATATGTGAGAGAGAGCGAGCGAGCGAGAGAGGGGGGTGGCTGTTAAGCTGCTCAGTGGTGCAAACTGTACGAAGAGGAGAACAAGCGCTAATGACTCCTCCATACAGAAAAAAGAACACATGTAGCAATCCTGGCATGATGGAGATGTACAAACTCATTACAACTACACCATTTCTCAAGGGCCAAAGCACAAATACACTGAATTATAAATGTTATATAACTCACACGGGCAAAGAGTCAATTCCTTGGACCCGTTTGTGTTTAGAGCAGAAAGGAAAAGAAAAGAAGACACTTGTCTGATTGTGCCTTCAGATGTTTTTGCATTGAATGTTGGTGATTCGTGCTGTTCTGTGGACACCATGTTCACACATGCCTTTATAAATTCTTAAAATACACGGTTTTCTAAAAAAAGCACCATTCCATTAGTACGTTCAGAGTATAAAAGAGCCAAAAGAGAATGTGTAATGGTGCTCCATCGAGGTGTTTTACTTGATTTTCCGCCAATCCATTCCGGTGCATATCGTGAGGTTTGTGCACTGCATCGCTGGCAGGTTTGGTGGAATTCCCAATTGGTTGAATATTAAGCCCTTGCTGGATGGTGGAGGGGAGGGCCAGATGTATGCAGGAAGAGAAACAGCAAACATTATTCATATCTCTTTTCTGGATGGCTCTGATAGCTAGTGGTGGTTCAGTTTCTTCGGTAAAATCCCAGGACTGCCACAGATCCACTGGTGAGCCCTTTAACCTTTTAACCTTCAAGTTGCACACATACATGTAATTATAGCATAGATGGCATGCAGCAACAGCCCATGAACAATTTGTTAGGGCAGAACGACATTAATAATGAGAAATAAAACGAAGTTGAGAGGTTATCAACGTAGGTTAGGGCGGCTGTGGCTCAGTCGGTAGAGCGCGTTGTCCACTAATCGTGGGGTTGGTGGTTTGAATTCCCATTCCATGGTGATCCCATGCCGAAGTGTCCTTGGACAAGACACTGAACCCTAAGTTGCCCCCGATGGCAAGCTAGCACCTTGCATGCAGCTCTGCTACCATTGGTGTGTGAGTGTGTCTCATTTGTAAGTCGCTTTGGATAAAAGCGTCTGCTAAATGAAAAAATGTAAATGTAATGTAAATGTAAATGTTATCACAGTTGACTCCTGCTGTAGGCTGCTATCAGTTTCCTGAAGAGCTAATATCATTAACCAGAGTTGCCAGGTATAAAAAAAACAAAAAACAATAACCTTCTTACTGTATCTGAAAAACCACACATATGACCTGAGACTTTCTTCTTTTTCTATTCCCTGGACCCTGGTGTGACCACGGTGCAAATGCATTTCTAATGTACAGACATTATAAACACCGTAATCCCTCTTTCCCTTTTCCAATCCCACAGTGCCACTGTTGGGCCCTTGAGCAGGGCGTCTAGCTGCTCAGCTCTATGTTTAGCTTGCTCGTATGTCACTTTGCGGACGCCTCTTGGCATCCTTCAGCGTGCTTGCTCATTTCGAAGTTGACAGCCACACTTAAACTGTGAAACTATTTCCGAAGGTTTGATGATGGTATGTAAAATCACTGGAGTATTCCTACATGATTGGCTTCGGATGAAAAGCGTATACATGATAGAGTCTGTTCGACTATATAAATTTTTGGATATTTCGAGATTCTTTCAGCGCTAAGTGTCCTACTGGATGGACGGAGACATGCAGGACCTCCCTGTGCAAACACTGGACATAATCCAACCTGACATGTAGCTTTGGTGCATTATGGTCCAGTAATCTTGATGCTTCTGCATGAATGAAGAGAAAATATGCGAGTGCAGGAGTTGTATAGGAACGTAACGGTAACATGACTCACAGCGCTGCTGTCTGTTTCAATATAGCCGTCAAGGCCAGAACACTTCCATGAACACTAACGGAGATTTTCTGTCTGTTTGATAATGCAGTTCCTCGTCTATCCCATAGAGTCTATCGAGCTGCTCGTCAATTCTTATATCAGTAATTAGCAGGAAAGGGTTTCATCCGCCCATCCTTCGCCATCAGAGAGGACTGCGCCAATTAGCAGAGAGCCCGCTCCGTCAGCATGAAAGACCGTCATGCCCGACATGGATTCTCTCGACATTGCAAATCCTAATCAGCAGATTAAAACCGAGAGGAATTCAATTGTGGCTTAGAGAGGCGGTGCCTGACAACTTTCATGAGCCTGAAAGGTGAGAAATGAGGCCTGCTTGCAGAGAGTAAAGTCAATTAGTGCTAAACAGCGTGGGATGAAGCAGCTTTGAGTTCACTTCTCAGTCAAGAAGTAGGACAAAGTATCGATACAATGGGAAATCTAAATAAGAGGGATACTAATCGATAGGCCTTGTTTATTGATCTTGTAGTAAATTTCTGTGTTAAGGTTTTCTTAAGAAACCTCTAATATATATGCATTAATATATAAATCCGGTTTTATGACTCAAAGCCTGTGTTTATGTAATATCTGTCCACATTTACAGAAAAAGCACATTTCAGAGTAAACTCTTTGGACCAATCTTGTCTGGTAGAACGAATTTGCTTGGTGACTCACACTTCTCGCTCGTCTCCAAAATTGGAAATCCTCCAGCAGTGAGCCGAGATTTCTCTCAAATCTTCTGTAATATTAAAAGCTGCGCTCACTGTACAACAAGAAACCGCGATGATGCGAGTAAAGAGGAGAGGTGTGTGATGATGACGGATGAGTGGAAGAAGAAAGAGAAGGTGACCGTGTGGCTCTGCTGATCTTTCTACCCGAGAACGTGAAGGTTATCACAGGAAAACACTAGCGTGTCGTCCTGCCCTGACGAGCGATCCGGAGTAGCTGAGAGCCGCGAGATATCTGAGGCAACACGTTTGTGTATCATTAGCTTTGCTTGGATTAGTTAAATCAGGATAAAAAGCGTAGCAGCGTGTTCCGCTTATCATCAAATTGAAATCAAAGTAAGGCCGAGCATGCAGGGTTCTATCGGGAGATGCGTATTACAACTGCGGTAATCAAATATCCAAGAAACCAAGCAAACATCATTTGCTCATTCGCTCCAATTTCCTGTGGGAATCGATTGAGTTCCTACCCATCCTTATCCAGCTTCTTCAGCACATATACAGTACGCCACCATTTTTTAAACGCATCTCTATTGAGATGCATCTGCACCATGTATTATTACCACAGACCAAACTTAAGAGAAAAATGAGAAATTAATTAAAAAAAAAAAATTGGAAACCAATTAAATCGAGTTATAATGGAAGGGCAGGTGTTGAACTCAGCTAATAAATGTTCAAGACATGTCAAAATAAATAGAATCTCAAACTTCAACCGTTACAGTCGGACAACAGGGACTACAAGCAGCGAGGTCTACAAGCAAGGACGAGGAAAATAAAATAATTAAGTAACTACTCTAACACTATGGTGCAACTTTCTGTGATTAATTAAGTGCACGGTCTTTCTCAGTGAGGTTTGTTAGTAAACGAGACCTTTTAGCTGTACCCATGTTCGATGCACGTTAATCGAAGAGGGCTTTGAGTGAATGCGTGTTGTGATGACGTTGTGATGATGCGCCTTGGCCCAAATCTGCGGTCATTTAATAAATAAATAAATAAATAAATAAATAAATAGGATGAATCGCAAGCTCATCCAAATATTGCAGAATTTGTTTGATTTTGTGGGAATTTCTGGGAAGTCCCAAAATCCTGAAGGGACTGTATAGTAGAACAGGTAGGAAGCAGTGAATCTATAGTCTTGGGTTTAGTTTTTTTCCTCCTGGACTTGGTCTTTTTTTTTTTCGAGCCCAGGATCAGCCCAGAAATCCTCTGGCTCCTCGACTGAACCACAGCATCAGGTGTGAAAGCTATCCATGCTCGGCACCACCATCTGTTCTTTGGCGCTTCAATGTTGGTCTGAAAGGAAAAGAAAAAATAAACACAAAACAGCAAACGTATGAATCTAGTGCTTTTAATATCGCAAACCTTAGTGCACTAAACTGACGTATGGAGGCGACACTGTGCAATTGAACCATGTGTCTTCAAACAGAAAGAAATTCTTTCTGCAATTAAGCGATTATAAGCCCCACCCACAAATTAACCCTAGAATCTATCTGTGGCGCCATTTGGAGACGTGGATTTGCAGCAACTCGTCCGGTCATAACTTTGATACACATTTACTGCAAACCAATAAGTTTGACTTAATAACTGAGCTACAAGAATATGCATTTGCATGAATACTTATTGATGCCCTTCGATATCTATTATGGGCGGCTGTGGCTAAGTCGGTAGAGCGGGTTGTCCACTAATCCACTAATCGTAGGGTTGGTGGTTCGAATCCCGGCCCGGGTGATCCCATGCCGAAGTGTTCTTGGGCAAGACACTGAACCCTAAGTTGCCCCCGATGGCAAGCTAGCACCTTGCATGCAGCTCTGCTCCCATTGGTGTGTGTGTGTGTGTGTTCTTATTTGTAAGTCGCTTTGGATAAAAGCGTCTGGTAAATGAATAAATGTAAATGTATTATAAATATCGAAGTATTCCTTTAAATATCGGAGTATTCCTTTAAGGCCGTACCACTATTAATTATTACGACTTATCCAGATGACATTCCAATTCACTTCAGTTCTGTAATTTAAGCAGCCAACTCTGTCGTAACCTCCGTATCACTGATGTTTATCCTTAGCGACGTGAAGACGTGGAAATATTTACACGTGGCTTAACACACTCGTGATGCAACTTTCCAGAAAGTGCGAGTTCGTTTTAGCTACGTCTGTCACTAGAGATAAGAAATTTCCAATGCTACTTAAAGCTTGGTTTATTCATTCTCCATCTTTTTATGTAGAACGAGTCTTGGGGGTGGGGTGGCGGGGAGAGAAGAGCTGGTGTTTCTCTCAAACAGAGATTAGTGTTCAGCTCTCAGCTAAAAAAAAAAAGCTGCAGAATAATGGCTGAACACACAAGCTAGCCAAAAAGACAAAGACAGCTTCGATCCATTCTGCTTCACCAAGGTTGTTTAAGTGTTTGTTTTGTGTCGTTTCTCTCGGTCTAAGCGTTGCACTTTTTCTATTGACTTTGCGAGAATTTACACATGAATGGGTTGGAGGTGAACAGGACAAACAGGACACTGCAGTGCTGCCCTCATCGTTCTACACGGAGCTCTTAAAAAAAAAAAAAATGAAAATCCAGCATTTACCCGGCTTTGCTTTGCTGACTCGTTTGATAACCGATAAACCTTTACAGGCGTAGCATTTAGCTTAGCATTTTTTTAAAGTTGGGAAGATGAGGTAGCACAAAAAAACACACACACAAAAAAACACACTCACCTGCACCGGCTGCATTTTTCAGCAGCTAATATTTTAGTTTACTCAAACTTCAGCGTATTTGTTGGAATTTGCCCAAGCCAAGTTTATTTATTTATTTATTTATTGTTATTTGCACTTACTTTAGGAAATGTCTTGTTATTATGAGAAAAATCATGCTTTATGCAGAAACAAGGCTCTTTTATCATAGTTACAAGATGTTATGCCATGATAGCGAAGTGTCTTCTTGTAGTAACAAGATGGTTTTCTCATGATAATGAGATATTTTCCTTTAGAAACGACAGTTAGATACTTGTACGTAATAATGAGGCATTTTCCTGCGTTTCCGTGGTGACTAACTGGACCGAGTCCAAATATAGCATTTAGGAGTTGTGAAATTTGGATTTCACCCAACTCTGATATACTGTACATTCTATGCACATTAAATCACTGGAGGCGGTGAAAGAGGATCGTTTGGTTATCGGCTTTCGGTGATGCATGGGAGAGGAAGAGTTACTGCTGAGCTGCTGTGACATGATGATTCAAGTCTTTTGGGAACCAGAAATGCTGAACCAAGGAATCCACCTGGAAGAGTAACTGCGTGCATGTACAGTACATCTGACCAAGCAGTACGGTCAGTCGCGTTGAAATGTATTGATGGTGAAACGAACTTTCTGAAGCAGTATTGAGAGGGGGTGGGTGGGTGGGTCCGGTTCTCAGAGGGTTAGTCGAGTGACGTGGTCGATTAATTAGTGTCCTAGCAGATGCTGACGGTGCAGTTTTACACTACATTAATAAATTACGTCGTTCCAGCGCATGTTAAATCGTTACTATTAACACTAGAACATGTCATTTGGATGTATCACCCAACTCTTGAACTTCCTCATGCTCATAACTATGCACTTTTTATATGCTTTCGAACAAATTTAAAAAATGAGTTGGGCGAATAATGCACGTATTGATTAAGGAATAAAAATAAAATAAGGACGTGGTGGGGCGACATTCATAATTCAACCCCAAAGTTGATTATTTTCCAATAAATGCACCATTTTAGTTGCGATGCTGGGAGTTTTGGTACCTGGGACACAGTCTCCCAACCAAATATGGATGGATGATGTCTCTTTGCATCAGTGTGCGGTCCAGATAAAAGTGGTGGCAGTGTTTCAGCTCTGAGCCATCGCTCACTCACTGAAAGGGATGATCGTTTCCGTCTTCGAACCGGTTCCTTCCATTAATTCACGCCATCTGTTCAGTTTCGAAAGCACGCCGCTTTTCCTTTATGTGAACAGGAGGTCCATTTTTTTCTTTTTTCTTGTCGTTGTCATCCGTGGCCTAGTCGAGCGTCTTCGTTTTAAATTGTTAATAGACAGCAGGGAACCCCTCTGGAGCACACAAGCTGCCTGAACGACCCAAAATAGTGCCAGAAATGTGTGTTCAGAAGCTATAAGTTATTCATCCAATTTCCTCACTTTGGTTGGAATGCATTTTGTTTTCCAGAGATATGGGGCATTCATTTTGAAGATTTGAATAGTTGTTGTTGTTGTTGTTGTTTTTTTTTTAAACAGCTAAAAATAAGATGCTAGCAAGGGAAAATATCTTGAATAGTGAATTAGTCTAACATATCTCATTATGAGATTATAATAAATATATAATACTGATGTTAATAGACCAACTCCTCGTCCTCCTACTCCTACTACTACTAATATATAATATTGCTTTCTAGTTAGTGATCATTTTTATCTTTAAATCTTCCTGTTCCATTGGTAAATCATTTCATTTCTTTCAAGCACTGGTTTCTACAAAGAAGAAACATTAATAAACCAATTTCAAGCTTTAAATGAGTTAAAATATCTATAAATAGGCGTAATAATCTTACATTTGCTTTATAAAAATCTGTTAATAATAATAAAAAAAACCCTCATATTTAGATGATAAGTGAATAAAGCGGCTTGGACTGAGCCCAAAAATCTTCACTTCGAGAAATCAGTATTTGAACACCTTTTAAACACTTGGTACTGTGTTATGCTTCATTTTTCAGTCAGGCTAATCATCTATTGATGGAAAACAGTACAAGGTGTAAACACTCATAGGGACACTCGGAGGTGTTGTTTATGGTTTTATAATGCTTACGGTTAATATTTAGCTAGCGTTCGAGAGCAGAGTCGGCGTGACAGCAGGAAAGGATGGCAGAGCTACAAGCTTGGGCGCTCCGAGCTCACACTGTTAATGTTGTGTGTGTGAGAATGTGAAACAGGATACACACAGTGTGATTGAGTAGCTGGAGGGCTGGAACGATGGCACAGGCTCGGTTTTATCATCAATCAACCGAAGTTAACAGTTATCTGTGAACACTGTGTAGAACAAAATTACAGAAACTTGAATTTTCGGTCTTTTTTTTCCACTGCTGTTACTTCTGGCTGCTTATCTGTGCTGAGCACCATCCTACTGCTCAGACAAGCCTCGTACCGATGGAGTTTCAGTATTTCCGTGTGGAAAAATAGCATCCGAGGTTTTTTAACGTATTAAAACCGGTCCATGTCGCGCTTTAAGTCTTTGCATTGCAGCGACTACAGTCGGCATCCTGAACAGTGCGGTTTGTAAAATAAGGTTCTGGTGTTAGAGGAACATATGGAGGAGACAGAGTGTGAACATACTCACGTTCCTTTGGGAGAAAGTGAAGGTCCCTTTTTGCAGTCCCATCTTGCACTCCAACTCCAGGAAGAGCTCATTATTTTCAGCAATTACTGACTCACATCAACACGATTCGCCACTTCTCTCTCTTGCTCTCCTTTATCAAAAACCCCAATCTTTTCTCTGCGTTGGTTTTCCTGTCATTTGTTTTTTAGGCCAGGGGTTGTGGGAAATGTGAAGTTCTCTGCCTTAGGAAATCCAGGCCATGTCCTGACCATAGATATGCATATTACAGACCCAGACGCATTTAGGATAAAGATACTGAGATGTGCTACATTTTCCTGCACACAATTTATTGTCGAATCCACTCTTAACCTGATTAAGACCATACTTTGATTAAGAAACTACCATGGATTAGCAATTTTTACTTGCCTTAATCTAATTAAGGGCATAATCTAATTACCATCCATCCACCCATCCATCTTCAACCGCTTACTCCTTTTCATGGCCACGGGGAACCTGGAGCCTATCCCAGGGAGCATCGTGCACAAGGCGGGGTACAACCTAGACAGAGTGCCAATCCATTACAGGGCACAATCACATACACACTCACACATTACAGTTGAGCTCTAATCAAATTAAGACAGGTGGAGTACTCCTGTTTTAGTCGCATTATGGACGTGTATTACAGACATGTAAACACCTTAATCACATTAAGAACGTCGTGTGAGAGTTTTCATCGCATTTTGCGACAGGACACGATCACACACGGCAGTTCTCAACATTTTATGGCGAACAAGAGAGTTCGGCTGCGTCCCAAACCGCATACTTTCCTACTATAGGCCTGTAATGGGGAAAAATACATGTATCTCGGCTACTCTATATTCGTTAAGTACGCAGTTTGAGACGCAGCCCACGACTTCAAGCAGTCGTCTATTAGCACGTACAGCATGACAAATAATTAACTGCACTTAAAGGGTTCGTAAAAAAATTAAATAAAAACTCTCAAAACTGTATACGGTACCATAACGAAGACCAACTGTATGTCGATACGTGAAATTCTGGAGGGACGTCGGACGGCATGCCATAGTGACGTAATGACGCGGGCTGTTAATCTAATTATGATCTATAACATGTAAAACGGGAACAGGAGTATTCTAAAAGCGACTCATGTAAACACCTTAATCACATTATTATCTTAATCAGAATAAGGTCAATAATTAGATTGCTGCTTTCCATGTAAACTTAGTCACTGTCTATGATAGTTATAGTTACTGTTAACAATGCTTGGTACGCGGACGGATGGGAAATCTTGTCCTCCGTTTAAAATCATAATTCTGGACGAGGCGGATTCTATGACCGGTGCGGCCCAGGCGGCGCTCAGGCGCACCATGGAGAAGGAGTCACGCACGACCCGCTTCTGCCTCATCTGTAACTACGTCAGCAGGTCAGACTGACTAAAGACCGCTGATATTATTAGGATTAAATACCCCAGAATTTTTACCTCCAGTTTTACGTGTATAGCACTTTTAACAATGGACATTGTCCAAAACGGACCTGCATGATCGGTCTCGCAGGTCCTACTTCTGGATGGAGCTCTCATCTACTCCAAATCCAGACTGCTGGGACAAAGGCTTTCTAAAGTGTCTTGCACAGTTGGGATCAGTTGGTTCTCACTTTTACTGTGTGTGTACTGTGTTTATATTCCTGTAAAGCTGCTTTGAGACAATGTCTATTGTAAAAAGCGCTATACAAATAAAATTGAATTGAATTGAATTGAATTGCTTAGTAACTATTATGAGATCAAATTCAAAAAAGTATATTTTTATTAAAATATTCTAATAAACTATGAGGAAAAGTGTGATAGGTGTCATTGCTGCCCACTGTGTTGATATTTGTTTTAAGCATGCGGTTGGAACTATTTTGAAAAAATGGGAGGGGGGGGGGGAAGGGGGAATGTGTTTTTTAAGTGAGAAATGAAAAAGAAAAACTACAGTATTTGGAAGCAACAAATAAGCTTGATTGCTGTAGCATAAAGATTTTTTGATTGCTGGAGAAGGATTATCAAAAATCCATGCTAGTCTAAAGGGGGTACTAACTTTTGAGTATGTGCCGCTGGAGCAGTGGCTCTGTATCTATTCTGTTGTTCTCACCCATTTTGCTGACATGCACACCACGTATGCAAAGCGCTCTGGCTCAGAGGAAACCTCAGGGAATTATTGCTAATGTGGACCATTTGTAGAATACTAATTTTGCTTGTAGCTTTTATTTAATATTATCACTATTACCTGATTCGAGCCATTAGCGACGGAATGAACATTTCGTTCATTCGGGTTTGGAGATAACACTGAGGCTTCTTTTGAAGTACTGAAAGTGTTGTGTCATATATAAGATGTATAACAGGTTGTTTTGGCAGCTTGTCCTGCTTTTGCGCCAGCTCCATTTCTGAATTAGCAATAAAGTGCTCGGTGATTGCTGGAGCTTGATGCGAATCTGATGATGGGGCTTTTCTCCTCCACCCACTGCTGCTTTGTGCTGATGAATGCTTTAACTCTGCACTCCTTGTTAACATGACCTGCTGGTCTTTCCCCGCTCACAGATCTAGCAAATTTATGACTCATTTTTACAGGAGCCTTTTTCTATAGAGCTGTTGAGGTGGTTGTTTCTCACGACCAATCGCTGTCCACTGTTGTTTCTCATGACCAATCACTGTCCACCGTTGTTTCTCATGACCAATCGCTGTCCACCGTTGTTTCTCACAACCAATCGCTGACCACTGATGTTTCTCACGACCAATCACTGACCACCATTGTTTCTCACGACCAATCTCTGTCCACCGTTGTTTCTCACGACCAATCGCTGTCCACTGTTGTTTCTCATGACCAATCACTATCCACCATTGCTTCTCTCGACCAGTCACTGTCCACCGTTGTTTCTCATGGGCAGTCACTGTCCACCATTGTTTCTCATGACTAATCACTGCTCAAAGTTGTTTCTCACGACCAATCACTGTCCACCATTGTTTCTCACGACCAATCGCTGTCCACTGTTGTTTCTCATGACCAATCACTGTCCACCGTTGTTTCTCACGACCAATCGCTGACCACTGATGTTTCTCACGACCAATCACTGACCACCATTGTTTCTCACGACCAATCTCTGTCCACCATTGTTTCTCACAACCAATCGCTGTCCACCGTTGTTTCTCATGACCAATCACTATCCACCATTGCTTCTCGCGACCAGTCACTGTCCACCGTTGTTTCTCATGAGCAGTCACTGTCCACCATTGTTTCTCATGACTAATCGCTGCTCAAAGTTGTTTCTCACGACCAATCACTGTCCACCATTGTTTCTCACGACCAATCGCTGTCCACTGTTGTTTCTCATGACCAATCACTGTCCACCGTTGTTTCTCACGACCAATCGCTGACCACTGATGTTTCTCACGACCAATCACTGACCACCATTGTTTCTCACGACCAATCTCTGTACACCGTTGTTTCTCACGACCAATCGCTGTCCACCATTATTTCTCATGACCAATCACTATCCACCATTGTTTCTCACAACCAATCGCTGTCCACTGTTGTTTCTCATGACCAATCACTATCCACCATTGCTTTTCACGACCAATCACTGTCCACCATTGTTTCTCAAGACCAATCGCTGTCCACTGTTGTTTCTCATGACTAATCGCTGTCCACCGTTGTTTCTCACGACCAATCGCTGTCCACCGTTGTTTCTCATGACCAATCGCTGACCACCGATGTTTCTCATGACCAATCGCTGACCACCGATGTTTCTCACGATCAATCACTGACCACCATTGCTTCTCACGACCAATCTCTGTCCAACATTGTTTCTCACGACCAATCGCTGTCCACCGTTGTTTCTCACGAGCAGTCACTGTCCACCATTGTTTCTCAAGACCAATCGCTGTCCACCATTGTTTCTCACGACCAAATGCTTTTCCCCAATTGTTCCGATGACCAGTAACCGATTACCATTGTTCCCAACGGCCAATCATTGATCACCGTTCATTGTCCCGCCCACACTGTTTTCAATTGTTTTCAAATTTCTTTTTTGAGATATTTACAGTAATAAACGAGTTATTTCACCCCATCTATTTTTGTCTTGATAGAAATTATGTTATCTTGTAGATACTTGTAAATATGAATGTAAATAGTTTGTATACTGATAGGATGACTGAATGACTTCTTCCTGTACCATGTTTTGAAATGCAAATGACCTGATAACCCGTGATGCCTCCCGCAATTTTTTCAGCACTTTCCCCTGAAAGGAGTTACCAGTGACTCCAAAGATAGAGCTTGAGAAACTTAATTCCTGGCCTTCGTAGCTTAGATTAGCTCGGTATTTTTCCATTCAAAAGATGGATGTTAATGAACTGAGAGCCTGATGTGTGCCATGATCTATTCACTTATTTGTCTAACGTGATTATCCTCAAAGGATTGTCTGTCTTTCTGTTCCGGCTTCCCGCACACATCTCATTTCTTGCTTTCTCTTGCGCGCGATACTCATATTTTCTCAACAGCACACGATATCTCACGGTGCACAGCTCTGATCCATCTCCTGTGTTTCCACTGGGTGTTTCCTGCACACGTTCTTGGCTGAGATCGTGCCACGGCGTGGGCAATCGACTCATTCCGATTCATGCCTTATCCATCCGGTGGGATGCATGCCACACACTCTCACACACACACACCCACGGTTCTTCTTAATGTGCTGCTGCAGTCAGCTTTTTAGCTGTTCCTATTACATTAATGGTGCAGCTGCGTCTGTTGCATCAAGTGCTGTATAATCACATTTATATTGAGGATCATTATGGTGACAGTGCTGTCGATTACCTAGTGTCAGAAAGCAAGTGCGTCTGTGTGTGTGTGTTTGTGTGTGTGTGTGTGTGTGTGTTTGCAGTAGTCACCGTCTCTCCTCAGTGGTTGCTTAGATAAGCAAGATTACTTGGAGGTGAGTGATTTATGCAGTGAAGAGATGCCCCTTCTCTGCAGAGAGTTGGGAGCTTTCCCTCATCGTAACAAAGCAGTGTGTGTGTGTAGGGTGGATTGCTGTAGAACTGCAGCAAAACACACCATAGGCACGTAGGTGTGGGTGTGTTTGTGCTGCTCCAACAGATAGGGACTGTGATAGTGAGATTTGGAAGCATATTTTAATTGGCTAAACCTGCACAAACATATGTAAGGAATAAATCATGATGAGGTATGCGGTTCTTTTTATTAAAAGAACAACAACGTGTCAATTTTTATTCATTTATATTTATATTTTCATACATTTGATGTCATGAAAACTGGTTGTCCAGGCACCAAGGTACGTTCTCAGCAGCCATGTCCTCACCAGCCTCTCTTTTCTTTCTCTTGAAGTTAACGAGACAATAAATAAATAAATACATAAATGAATTAATAAATTAATAAAGATGCCGCTCGTCATGTTATCAAGAAACCGGAAAACGTAAACTCTTCTGTCCTTAAGAATTTTCCACTGTGAACAACTTATTAGTATATCGCTGATACCGGAGACTCCTTCCATCCATCCATCCATCCATCTTCAACTGCTTACTCCTTTTCAGGGTCACGGGGAACCTGGAGCCTATCCCAGGGAGCATCAGGCACAATAACCGTTAAATTAATGTCTACTTAAGTAAATCTTCACTATAGCACCATATAATATTATATGATTTTCTTTCTTAAATAAAGACATCGAGCATCAGTTAAGCAACATTATACAACACCTTCCGACCAATCAGATTTGAGAATCCAGATATGATCTACTTGGCTCCCAATTCAGGTTTTTAACTGTGTGTTTACCCAAAGCTTTAACCGATAAAGGTGTTATAATGTGCAAAAGATGTCTTTTGAGAAATAAAGTAGTAGTGCAAAACCTCAGCAACATTTTGCGCCCCCTAGTGTTGCGGTGTCCTAGAAAAGACGTACGCCAACATTTTTGGAGCTCGACACTGGCTGTTTTCACTGGATCATTTGAAAAATATATGTTCTGTGTGTGGGAAGGTCATGAAATTTTTTGTGGAGTTTAGTTTACTTTTTTTTTTTAAATTAAAAGGAGGTCCCTGGGTGCAAAAAAACAAAACAAAAAACAGTTTGCATTAAAATACAGAATCATATCCTGAATGCAACTCTTTCCCATATTACAGTTGTGCTAATTAATATTCATGATTATGCTCAGGTTTTCTTTTCCAATGTATTCCCTCCAGACAGAGCACAGATGGTGCATTTGTCCGTCTCCACATCCCTCCTGCACTTGTCTTTGGAATGCTTTCTGCTTCAAGAATAAGGATTTCTCCTGCCGTGAAGAGAAAAATCCCAAACGGCGTTAGTGCACGTGGGGAAAGTCCTCCCTGATCCCCAGCGCCATATTACAAAATTCATAACAGTGCAGTGACTCGCTTTCCCCCGGATGATAATGGTTTCCTAATGCGGCGCAATAACTCACTGATTCGCATCGAGCTCTGAAACGGTAGCTCTGGGGAGCGTGAGCACCAAAGTGGCCGTGACCGTTCGGACGGACGGCTTTCTCTCCCACATTCTCATGCAAATTATTATTTTTTAATCTGGAACACAAAGATAGGATTGAAGGCAGGGCTGTTCGAGGCTCAAGAGAAGTAATAAATGCCTCTGAGATTTCGCCACGAGCGCATTTCACTCTAATCCTCTCGTGCACTTTACGACAAGGTTCATTATGCATCCAGATCCATACAGTGCACAATCACAGGGAGGAGAGAAGGAGGATTTGAGAGGTGCTGATGCAACCTTGCTTCTGTAGCGGGGTGTGTTTCTCTTCTACCCCTTGTAGTAATAGAGATGCTGTGATTAGAGGATCTGTGATCTCACGTCTCATACTGCCGGCGTCATGCACAAACAAAATTGTTTTGGATTAACAGAGCTGAATTTATGATTAACAATCTCTTAGACTAGGACAGGGTTTAATTTGTGCACTAAACACACACCGGGGACTTGGTTCTAAGTGTGTGTAAGTGTATTTGTGTCCAAAACAAGAGGTTTATGTCTACATTACTGCTATTTATACTACGTCTAACATCCAACAGCCCAGTTGATTCTGGAAGTGAGAGTGCGCAGCAAGGAAGCTCATGTCCACCAACTGTAGACAAGGAAAATACAGTTCATTCGTTGATAACTAGCCGACCAGATCTCTGTAGGTTATTATATTACATTAGCTACCAGTTTTTAATCCTAGTCCATTAAGTTTCTAGGCCAAAACATGAGACAGGCAGCATGTTAGAGATTTTACTCGCCCAGGGGGCTAGCGAATAAGTTTTTCCGTTTGTGCACTGCTGTCAAGGGTCTTGTTTAAGTGTCTGGGGACTTTCTATCTCCTAGCTTCAGGTTCATCCCCAAGTTTACACTGCTTTTCTTGGCAAATACATCACAGAAAAGGGTTTGGTTTTGAAGAGGGTGTGAAAGTTAGCCTACTAGGCTACGTGCTTAAGGACACAGCTAGCATATGTTAATCAGCAGTGCTCGTGTTAAATACTGTGTGAAAACGGTGAGCAAATTAAGCTGATTAAAGGCTTAATTAAACACACCAACACAAAATGGATGCCAAGTCTGATCTCTCTGAATTACACTGGAACTCGTTTCGTGTTTCCACTGACTGCATTCAGGCTTGAGGCAGGACTCTGTGTGTGTGTGTGTGTGTGTGTGTGTGTGTGTGTGTGTGTGTGCAAAGTTCATTTCATGGCTTTAATGCAGTCTGAAAAACGGAGGTAAGGCAGTTCCCTTTGAACTTGGATTGCCCAGCTTCAATGCATCAGCTGAAGGCAGAGAGGAGGCGACATGTACCGTTTAAACAAATATTGCAGATGTTGAATGTTTTATAATATACTTATATAATCAATTATAGTGCATACAGTATATTCTATTACAAATATTTACAAATTTTGAATAAGAAAAGTGCAGCATTTTTATAGTGAGATCGACAATCAAAGCAGCCTACACGACGTTCACACCGTTCAAGCTAGTTTCAGCTAGCTAACGATTCTAACTTGCTGTCTGGATGAGTCATTTTTCTCAGTAAAAGAAATGACTATTTTTAGTCACATTGCAACACTGAAATACAGGCAAGGAAAGATTATTCAATTCATGTCGTTAATATTATTATCTTCGCTCACAAAAAAAAGACTCATTTTTCACCAGCACTTTGTCCTCAATGTTCGATCCAGAACTAGCGGCAGCCATTTTATTTTTTTGCAGCTAAACCAAAAAGCTTGCTATCCTGTTAGATCTGGTTCGAGCTCAGGTAAGCTGACAGTCTAGCAAGCTAGCTTCATAAAATAAGCTATGAGAGTGCATCATGTTAGCTAGTTAACTGCAATTCACAGAAAAACTGAAGGAAAAAAAATAACACAACAACAACAGTGTTGCGTTATCCTTAGTGTGTCAATTCAATCTTCAATTTATTTCTTCAGTCATCTTCAAAAACATCTGTGCTGACTTATTTTCAGTGAGTTTTAGGCTAACTAACAATTCTGATCGCTCGTAGCATGTTGGAGCCCTACTGTGTTAGAGATATTTTTTTTTTTGTTTTCAAAGTGGTATATTAATTGGCAGGATGTTTCCTGTATTTTATCAGAGCGAGAAGGGGGAGAGAGAGAGAGAGGGAGAGAGAGAGAGAGAGAGAGCATGCTCCTTCTTTACCTTTTTCTCGATCCTCCAGCTGCAGAGCATCAAAGCTGCAACGAAGTGTTTAAAATTCATTGAAAGTGTCTGATTAGTTATTCAGGGCACGGGCGAGCTGAACCACTGTGACAGCGCTGCTCGTGATGTTTTCATAGCTTAGTGGGTGAAACACGCTGTTGCATAAATAAAGTAGGGTTCAAGAGGCTACCAAAAAAAAGCCTACCATTTTGGGGTCTAAACTAGCTGCTAACAGAAGCTCTGTTATCTATTATAACAGTATATACAGTCTGATCATGTTTGATTTTTTTCATCAAAACCACATCTGTTTTTAATAATAAGGGCACTGAGGCAATATCAGGTGTTAGTTAGAGAAGTATGTGTATCTGTAACCTGTTCCCATTTGAAGTGAAGGAGGCTTTAATGATTAAATGATCTATCCAGGACTTTAAAATATTGTGCCAAATAAATTTTGTGCATTTCCAGTAGTTTTCCATGAAAAAAAAAAACTCTTGTTTTGAAATCCTGTATGGACTGATGAGTGCTTTAAGCAAGGGCGTTACCATGGAATGGACATTGGGGGGAGTCCAACGAACTCGGCGGGACGATATGCAAGTGAATGTAATGTTAATGGTCAAAAACTGGAACTGACGTTAGCCTAGCCTACTTCGTGGGTGTGCAAATATCAACAGTTAATTGACGTTCTTAAGAACAAACCAAGCCATTGTATGATGCCTTCTATACTAAGCTAAGGTTACCTACTATTTAGGTACAGTGGTACCTCGACATACGAGTGCCCCAACATACGAGTTTTTCGAGATATGAGCCGGCGAGCGAGTGATTTTTTGCTTTGAGTTACGAGCGAAATTCGAGATACGAGTTCGGTTTAGCAGGTCGGCCGGTAATAACACACAGAGTGTCGCGGCTTTTACACACTTAGCGGTAATAACACAACGAGCTTTTACACGCTTAGCGGTAATAACACACCGAGTGTCGCGGCATTTACACGCTTAGCGGTAATAACACTCCGAGTGTCGCGGCTTTTACACGCTTAGCGGTAATAACACACCGAGTGTCGCGGCTTTTACACACTTAGCGGTAATAACACAACGAGTTTTTACACACTTAGCGGTAATAACACACAGAGTGTCGCGGCTTTTAGACACTTAGCGGTAATAACACACCGAGTGTCGCGGCTTTTACACGCTTAGCGGTAATCAC